>PEDP01000093.1:0-42801 GCA_002918395.1 Erysiphe pulchra
ACTGCTGGCATTTTAATTATCACAGTATAGATTAGATAAGTATAGATGTAGGACGTATTAAAGGGATTTAAAGAAAATGTTTTGGGGCATTGGGGAATGTTTTGGGTGTCTAGCGCCTTAGTTCTATCAAATTATATCGTACAACGCTTAGTAATCATCAAATGAGCTTTCTGAAATGGAAGAATAAAAAAGATGTCTTATCGTCTTTCTTTCAATACTTCATAAACTTCTGACAAATTTATTTTTGGCTTGATACTTTCATTGCCCAAGATACTACTATCTGTGTCCTCAATGCTGTCAGTGTCATTAATACTTCTAAAAAACACCCATGTCGATTAATTATTAATTCGGAGTGAGTGGGTCTTAACAGGGCTTAGATGGGTATAATTGGCTATAGCAGGGATAATTCACGCTAAATTGCTCTACCGTCTTCTAGAAGGATTAAGAACAACACTGACAGTATAATTTCCCCTTAAGATGTGGGGAATTAAAAAGGCTCTTATCTTTTTTTTTCCTTCTTTTCTTTTCTTTTCCTTCAAAACTTCTGATAGTTTTATTTTTGGGTTGATGTACTGATGCATGATCTATATGTTATTTGCGATTGATCACTATCTGATTTTGGGGTGGAGATCGAAAAAACCACGGAAAAATCAGACGGACGAGGTGTTTATGATATTGCTTGCTACTATAATAGCAGTGTCCTTAACACCTCTATAATCACCCATGACGATTCGAATTGAATGTAGGGATTAGAGGGAGTCTCTTAATTGAGCTTAGATGGAAATAATTGGCTATAGTAGGAGTAAATTCCACCCCAAATTGCTTCGATGTCTTACCGCAGTATTAAGGACGATGATGGTAATATCTCAACTAGTGATGAATTTTTCTTTTTCAAAGAAAACAGTCACCAGGTGATCAGATCTTCAATGATGATATCTTGCCTTAAGCTGAGGCTAAAGTCCAACCGTGATTCTTTCCCTTTCTCGACCCACAAAATTTTACTAATACGCAAATATAAATGGAGACTTAAATTGAAAAACGCATTTCGTTGTTGTAGCACCACCACTCGTTATTGTAAATTAGAATTAATCCACTTACGAGCTAATATCTTAGCTATTCCGTATTGAAATTCCGGCGCGATTTGATCAGCCCAAGGTGCGGATAGAGTGGTCGAAAAAATATCATTTTCACGGCGCCAACAAGCATTTTTATGATCAAAATTTTGCAGTTGCTAGTAGCAACCACAATATTAGTAAATGAAAGCTAAAACCCAGGAGTTAAGTTCATTGATATCTTAAAGTTACTAAGTTTAATTTAGGGCTTTTATACTCATGTTTGGGGTATATGTTTGCGAAGTGGAGATCCAATCAAAACATTGCGAGGGCAGAAATTTAACTTTAAGCGGTAGTTGAAAATAGCTTTGTAGCTAATGAATTACATGAAAATAAATATATTAGAAAAGGCAGCCCTTGGTCGAAGTAGATATGATGCTAGTAAAAGGTGGAACAACGGTGGTGAATGTATCCACGCCAGAAAATATAGCCACCGCTACCATGGCATATACATTCGACGAAGACCTGCTTTTCTAAGATCTTTCAGCGAAATTCAGAAGTAACTAGAAAGCTATTAGGCCCTCTATTTATAGTTAATTTCTGCCCCAGCTTATATATACATGTTATATTTCAAATAACTTGGACAAAACTGAGTCACTATCAGATTTTCATTTCAATAAAAAAAATCCCAAACCTGAGTATTAAAGCCCCAAATTAGACCAAGTAACTAACTTTAAAATATCAATAAACTTAGCTCCTGAGTTTTAGCTTTTATTTATTAACATTGTGGTTGCTACTAGCAACTGCAAAGTTTGATCATAAAAATGCTCTTCAAAATGATACTTTTTTCAACCACCCACCCTATCCGCACCTTGGCCTGATCAAATTGCACCGGAATTTCAATACGGAATAGCTCAGAAATCAGCTCATAAATGGATTAATTCAAATTCACAATAACGAGTGGTGGCTACAACGAGATTTAAGCCTCCACTTTTATTTGCGTACTGGCGGAACCCCGGAGGTCTAGGAAGGGGGCGGAGCGGAAGAACTCTGGCTCGACCTTAGCCCCAGATTTTATGATGATGAGAAAATGTCTTTTTTAAAAAAGTCCTGATTTCTGGCTTTGAATTCCACAAACTAATCTATATGAGACTGCTCGTTTACTTGCTTAGTATCCACAAATCGATAATTTATCACTTCCGCCCCGCCCCGGATACTCAGCATACCTTCCGCGCGGACAATCAATCAATCATCCTCAAGGATCAAGAGATAAGTGAGTGAATGGGAAGATTTAGAGGGGAAATGAAGGAAGATATTGAGTGATTGTTCCGTGGGGCCGATTGTGAACACGCAAATCCTCGCTTCAGGGATAATAAGTATTATCCCTGCTCGTCTGGAAGCTCATAATGTCGGCCTGGAATATCCGGCAGCAGTTAGGACACAATATCATTCGTTTCCCCACACCACTCACTTCGTTTATCTCCACACAACAATTTCCCCCATACACAATCACATTAAGGTCTTGCGCAATCGTCAACGCGAACGGCTTAGTTATACCTGATCTGGGAATCAAATTTTAAAAGTCTTTAGAGCATGAATCATCCACAGTCACCACCTTTTATACACGTGTTAAAGTCTTTGAATAAGGGACAGGTGCTTTTGGGCAGAGACAAAATATCAAGGTAGCTATCAATTTATCTTACTTGCATCAAAAACACTCCACAAAACTGGTCTGGATCAATCAAATATTATACAACTCAGCTAGGAATTGCTCGAAGACAGGTTGGGTATTTACTTCGTCGCGAAACTGGGACGCCAAAACAAGCTCACGAAATTGATAAATTTGAGAACTTTATGAAGTTGCCTCTTGATAATAGTATGAGCTATCTAAGGCTAGCATCTGGGCCGTTCCATTACTTGGACGTGAATGAAAGAGTAATCCGGTCTGAATTGGAAAGTTGTGATTCTGGGAGTGCTCAAGAGCTCAAAAACCTCATCGAAAGTACGCAAGATAGACGTCTGGCCGTTATAGAAGGTGATAGTGGGCTAACATAAGATTAACTGTGTATGTTAGATTTTTAATGGAATTCGTTGTATAATAGTTTTCATGCAGATATAATTGAAGCTTGATCTGGACCAACTGAGCACCAAAAACTCCATGAAATTCCCTTGTTGCAACTTTATTTAGGGTGTATATCATCATACCACATTAGGCTTAGCGGATCCATAAACAGCCCCATATTTCTACTCCACTGTTCACAATTTCTCCATGGAAGCTTTCTTTCTTTCTCTGGCTTACAAAGCCTTGCGACTAACTGCATCCCAATTAATCATCCTGTGATATGCAATGAAGTTCGATATCTCTCCTAGAATTGCAGCTAACTCGTCTCGTCACCTTAGCCCAGAAGACGGACGGATGGACGTGCCTATAATCAAGTTCAAGCAAGAAGCCCGCCGGATCAAAAGGCACGATGCTTAGTCATGTTAATGCCAAGTATCCCCCCCCTTTTTCCCTTTTTGTACCAAAACTAAGCTCTATCCGTCCATACTTTTTTTTGTTTTGTTTTGTTTTGCAACAAAATGAAACGCGTCGAAGTTGGTAGAGGTCATTATCTCGAATTCCTTTGAGATCTTTATCTTAATCTTTTTTCCCTCCCAAAAAATGAAACGTAGCAAATACTTGCTTTCCGCTCATATTTTTTTTTTTTAAAAAAAAAAATAATCAATCCCACGAAAGAGCCAAACAGGAAGACGAGAAATTTCTGAAATATTATTTAAAAAAAAAACCCTCTTTTTTTTTTCAAAATTCTTCCTTTTTTTTTTTTTTTCCTCTATGTATGCAGCGTTGAGATTGCTGACACAGTGACTGACCGACAGACAGACCGTTGTTTTAATCTGTGCTTGTTAGATAATTCCCCCCCCCCACGCCCCCCAAAAAATAGAATGCTTTTTTTTTTTTTCTCACAGGTCCTCGCTCATACCTCTGATTCCTTCCTTCCATTCGTACATCGTGCAATGTCACTTGCTACAAAAGTACACTCGCTACAATAAATCAAAAACGTTTTTTGATTTTTGATTTTTTTCCCCACTCTCTGGGGGGTCTGCAGTGTAGGGACTTAACTACTTAATTACTTAATTCGAAAAAAAAGAATCTTAATTAGACGTATGTAAAATAGGCTATATATAATAAATAAATAAATGCAGGGAATCTGACTACTAGATTTGGATTTTTCGCTTCACACTGTCATCCGTTCGTTCTTCTAGAAGCATGTAGGAAAGTAGTTTTTTTTTTTTTAATCTGCACTGCAGTCTAGCGTTTACTGAAAAAGGAAAGAGAAAAAAAAGAAAAAAAAATCACACCCCACCACGCGCTGCACTAACAGACAGCAGCCATCCATCCGACCATGGAGATTTTGTTTTTTTGCTTTTTTTTTTTTCGTTTCTTAGCTCCTCGTGGCTGACATTCGTTATCTTCTTCATGAATCAGCTTGTAGTCACCCATCTCTCCTCGCTCTCAAAGGTAGGCAGGGACGGCAGTAGGTATATCAAATTTGGTGTCTATGAGTTGATCTAAATCAGACTTTTGCTTGCTCCTCGGTGCCTGAAAAAAAAATTTTACTAGACGATGATACCAAAAGTACAGGTGAAATCTAGAGTGAGTTTATAATTTTTTACTTCAAATGGAGTTCAATCTATTTACTTTCATTAAAGTGCATCATCATCTATCTATTGAAAGAAACTGAGGTAGTTCTCATGTATTTCATCTGTAAACAAAGAGGAATTGATGCACATATAAAACTTATTTGAGGTGGGTGGTGTAAAAAGTCAAATTATAGACAATCACCCGCCGACACATTCGAACACAGAGTAGCTACTGTTTGAATCTAGGTTGTGGAGGACAAACACTTCAATGCTAATACCATCAGTTTATGCTGCTTAGTGTTGAGAGGATGTAGCTAGATTTCTTTAAGAACATGTTCAAGAATTGTGACCACTAATATTGCATATAATACAGCTACTTCTTTTTTTAAAATGTTTCTGCTCAACCAATTCGAAAAAGATGAAGGATAATGGTGTGTCATAATTATGGGCCTACCACCAGTTGAAGCAATCACTGGATTCTGGACCTGAATATTTCCATCAACGAGTTCTTTGATGAAAATTATGAAAATCTGCTGCTGATAGGGAGATATGAGTCATGTACTTTTTGTAGTTGTCCCAATATATCTGCATATCTGGCGTCTCTAGGGATGAAATAGGTAGCATATCTCCTGGCCAAACTGACCACCAATATATATCCGAGTAGTTAATTTGAGTACTTGTGCGTACTCCTGCTTTGCCTGAATCCTGTAATTACAGGGTATACCTTTGGACAAAGTAAACGTGTTAGTGCATGGTTCTTGTATTGGTGCTAAAGACTTAAGACACTGTTTTCGCGAAAGAGTAATCTGTTAATTTTTTTTTCCACGAAAGTTGATTATTAGCAAAATGGTTGTGAGTTCTCTGATAATTACTAGTTTGACTTGAGGAGTTTTTTTGCTCGTCACATCCTCTCTCAAGCTTCACACACACCTCAAGCATATCACTAGTAGAAACTTGAGGCCAATTCTTCAAGACTGCATGTGCTCTCTCAACTGTTGATGTCGAAAAATGACCATAATGCCTCATATAACGAGTGAAAGCATTAACTAGCCTCTCCATATGCTGAAGCCAAATTGCTGAGAGGTAAGAAAAAAACTCTTTCTGGAACCAATTAAAGTAGTTGCTCAAGCTTTTCATTACAGGCAGGGTTAGCTTATGTTGCGGGAAAGATCACAACAATACTATCGCCGTTTCCACTGCAAGGCTACTTCAAGATCTCAATGTATGTCAATAAACCACCAAACAGCAAGCTAGCTACCCTCATCAAAACAAGAAGAGAAGCTTGTTACTTGTTTGAGACAATTATCCCTTAACTGTAAGTGAGTTTATAAGGGCTTGCAAGTGACCCACGGATTCGTTCCAACCCTCTTCTGACCCAAATGATGAGCAATTTTTAGCACAAATTCTTTTGTCAATATGCCAAATGCATAGCAAAGGATTCGAGCGAGGAAAAATTGCATTTAAAGCATTCATTAATGCTAGTTCACGATCGGTAACAAAAACTGAGTTATTACAGTTAACACCATGCGTGAAAAAAATATTTTCTTAACTCGTGCCTTGACCACGAGTAGAACTCCTCGTTTTCGAATCGTAAAAAGCAGAAGAAAAGTTTAAAAGTCTACTTAGTGGCCGTTTCATCTATTCCATGCGACAATAGTATCTTGTATCTATTTGTTTTATACGTGCTATTTATCAGGAAGATCTTGTTTGCCGTATATTTTCTTGTAATTGTTCGAGCTAGCGTTGGACCAACAAAAAAGCCATTCAGTTTACCAGACTGGTCTCGAATGCCAGATATCATGATCCACCAACACGTCTTACAGAGCCTTTATCCGAGTTCTACCACTCAGCAGTTTTCTCTTATTTAATATTTTGGATATTCCCAGTTGTCAAGATATTTGAGGAACTTTTTTCAGTTAGAGCTCTTGTAATGGTGCGCTGCTGGCTCTGCTCCAATGCTGCTTGATCTGTTTCCATTTCGCTTTCTGTCAGGGTTCTTGTAATCGGCTACATAACCACAATGTTCTTGGGCTGATATATGTATGGAGTAGCTGAGTCTACATACACTTCGTTTCCTGGGTAAACACCCAGCTGACAATAAACAATTCAAGGAAATATATATATTTTGAATGTGAGACTAGGGGGCTAAAAAACGCCAGCTAGGATTAAAAGACTAGAATAATTTTTTCTGTTTTGTTTTAGTGAAGTTGGAAGCTGATTTGCTGAAATGTGAAAGAATAAATCTACTTTCCCTTCCCTTAATTTTATTCCAAGAAAAGTTGTTTCATTTATCATTTGCTATCATCGTCCTTACTTGATACTTCTAAAAATACTCATATCGATTCGCGTAGGGATTAATTAATTAGAGTGGGTCTTGACTCGACTTAGATGGTGCATGATTGGGCTAATTTACTGCCCCGTATTTTTATAGTCGTAACATGTAAATAAAAGCTTAACCCTGCTTGTACTAAAATGCTTGAGAAAACGGTGTTACAATTCAGGGTGGAATATCCCTGACATAGCCAATCATCCACTACTTTCCCTGTAATTAACAAGGTATTTTTTGAATTTTTAAGGAAACTGGTAATAGTTCTATCTCGAGCCGTAAATCAGGTACAAAAGTATAATTTTCAGCCTGCAATTCGGTACAAAGACAAGGATTTAAATCACGCTAGATAGGGGGAATGCAAATTATTACAGGGATATTTAGCGCTAACTTAGCTCATACCTTGCATACTTATCACTTATTTACTTTGGCGTATTTATACCTGTTCTTTGGCTCGAAATAGTGACACAATAATGCCTTGTGTATTATCATACTATACAACTAAGAATTTGAGCAGTAGCGCAAAAGCGAACAACATGAAGCTATATATTTACTCAAAACCTGCTTAATATGGCTAATAATCATTTCGATTTTGAAACATTGAAATTTTAATTAATTATAGGAACTTTTAAGTAGAAACACATTTACAAATTATTTGCTTTGATAGAAGACGTTGGGGTAAGGAGTTGGAATATTGCAGCCCCAACTCACCTCTCTGGCAAACTAACAATACATAAATCCAATCAGTTGTTTGATATGCCCAAATCTCAGCTAATCTCATTGGGGAAACAGCGTTAGACAATCTTTGGCTATCTTAGCAATCTCTGACATTTTTAAAGAGGATTTTATTCTCATATTTTGAAGATTTCAAAGTCTCATTGCTCTTCAGTCAAACAGATTTGTGTATTACTATTCCTTCGAGATTAGAGCCAATCAAGCAAGTGAGTGGTGGCATTTATATAGGGTTGGGGTATTCGGCATTGAACTAATTCATGTGTATATAGTCTGAGGGTATTTATCATCATAGGTTCCCCATTTAATCCCCACTTAACACGTCCTTACGTGTTTGCCTCGCGAGATACCCAAGCATCATCCTGTGTGTGATTCTCATTGCATTAATTATGCTTCTTTTGCTTTGCTTTCACAGGTTGTTGTTTCAAATACGCCCATAGCTCTGCTTCTAGTATGTAGTACGTTCAAAGTACCCAAACTATGTTGATTACTTTGAGTGTAGAGTTGTATCACTATGCCGCAAAGAGATCGGATTAACGACTAAATAATCTCCAGGTCTTTGATAAACTGGAAAATTACTCTACGTCTTACTATACACTACATCAATTGATTGAGCGTTAGATCGTTTCCAGAAATCTTCTGTATTCGGGCATTGTTTTTCGATGAATATCGATTATATTATTGTCGCACATGCGTACACCATTGAATTAGCAATTGACGTGGTAAGAGACAGTAGATTCGCATTATAGAAGGTATCGCACGGTCTTAAGGTTATAGAATGCACTCTAGAGCTGGTTAAATGTAAAAGACAAGACGGTATTGAATACCTATTGTCGTCTATGCTTACTATCAAATGCAAAGCATCATTAGTCAAGTCTTCTCGATAGCAACCTCTTGGTTTGATTAAATTAACTTAACATATTTATCAACCTGTAAAAATGATACGGAGGCTTTTATATGACGAAATACGTTCTGTAGTACGATGAATGGAAGAATAATGGATGAAAGTTCGAGAGTTTTTAGAGAGTTCAGATGATGTAGGAATCATGGTAGTAAAAGGAGATAGATGGGTGGTTGTATGAAATTGTAAGAGCGACGAAGCCGTAACAAATATCAATGCAACCAAGTAACTTCGCCGACAGATTGGGCGGAACGTTAGCGTGTTTTGAGGGTTAAAATAAACTGACAAATACCGACAGGACGGACCTAACTGTAAAGGGAATAGCCCAATATCGGAGATCAAGTTGTTCAATGCCGAAAAAACAAACCCGATATTTATTTTTATCTATTTTGATGTCTTTGACAAGGCGGGAAAGATGATTGATTGATTGGAGCTGGGTTGGTTGAGGGAGGCTGAAATTCTGCATTCCCCGATTTCCAAGCTTCCCTTCCTCTCTCTTTTATTTACCCCCGAATACGTACGTCTTCTGAAAACATTCAGTTTTGAAACATGTTTCTACTTCAAAGCTCCTGTTGGTCGATTTTAAATGGCAACGTCTCCAAACTCTGAATTTCTAGTTGTTGCTTACTAATGTACACACAGCTAGCTAAGCCAGCAGCTACGCAGGCTCGGAGTAATTATACAGTGGCTTTTTCATGTTGTTCCTCGCTGTCGTTCTGCGCTTGGTATCTCTAATTCTTTCTTACCTACATTCTGGCATGTGAGAAACCCACTCAAAGAATTATACAACGGCTTTTATAGTACAGACAGACAGGGTCGAGCGTTGACGGCCATGTAGGGCGGGCGGGCTTGGAAACAAAACATTTAGCTTGTCGGATCCGATGCTGTCTGTCACCCTATTGGAGGGACGATATGACCAGCCGAACAAATGATAATAGCAATACCACTTTTTTGTCTTTTATTCCTTTTTTTATCCTTCCTAGGGGTGGGTGAGTGAGGTGAGGCTTATACTTAGAGTTCGGGGTCGATCGAACAAAACGAATATATTTTTATTTTTTTCGTCATACAGCTCAGCTACATACATTCAAGCAGCTCATTGCTTCTTGCGAGCGTCATTGTTTTGGCCCCCGAAAAAAACAACTAAAAAAACTCAATGTCGATATGCAGCGCTTAATTCTCATCTATTCTTATTTTGATCCAAGACGACGTCATTTCCACCCCCAGAAAAAGAAAACAACAACTTCTTGAATACTCGCTACCGGACTCCAGCTCTTATATTTCTTTCCTCACATAGATTTTTTCAATCAAAATAAGATTTTTAATTTCTCTCATCTTCTGAATCAGCCTTTTTCCTTCAAAATCCATGAGAGCAAATCAAAATAAATCCAGTCTTCTTGAAAGTCTATATTTAGACGCGCGCGCATATAACTAGACAACTTATTAAATTAACCCGTGGGAAGAAAGAAAAAAAAAGAGTAAACAACTTTTAAGAATGAAGAGTATCACGTGCAAGACACCAATTATTCGTCATCCTTTTTTTTTTTGGTAGCAGATACAACAAATGCAAATATAAGTAATCATTTCTTTACTTCAGAGGTTTAAATCTAGTCGTTAGGAAAATCATCGATTTCCCCCTTCTCCGGGGGAAGGAGAAAAAATTAAGAAATAATAAGATAAACTCTATTTACGAGCATAGGAAATCGTCAACGATGGCGCGGAAGGGGGGTTGGATAAACTAGAGGAAAAGAACCAAACAACGTTATTTTTCTCTCCAGACTGTTGTCTTTCAAGATGTTGGAGAATCAAACCCTTAGATTCGCACATTTGTTTTTTTTCCTGTTTATCCTCTTTGGTGGTTGGAGACTATCTATATATTAAGCCAGCCAGCCGCTAAACGATCGGGTTCGTTGCGACATAGTGCTTTTGGAGAAACTCTCTCCTTTGAGCAAAGGTCTTAAAAAGGTTATTCTTTTTTTATTCACTCAAGTAATGTAGTTTTCAGTAAAATATATATGTATAGTATTACTATAATATAGACCTTCCCAATTTGAAGTAATTTTTCCTCAGTAACAAAACCAGATATCGTCACAACTCCGTGTGAAAACGCTAAATACAAGTGAAATTAACATTCGAAGAGAAAAGAAAGAAATGAATATAATAAATAGTATTACAAGAAGGATAAAATATGCATAAATGGTATATGTTCTCTTCTTAGTTTTTCTGTGCCTCCCCAAAACCATCCCCATGAAACCGTAAACGCCTGGCTGCCCAATTTTCAAAACACGTCACTATCCCCCCGATTGTAAATGCACAATTTAATTTTTTATAAACAGAGGTAAATCAGAATTTATTCCTCAACAAAGAGCCCTTTTCCCTCAATGGCGTTTAACCATTTCACCCAAACCTCTTTCGGCTCCACCGAGTCAATTTTATCTAAACCGTGTAATTCACATGATTTCTCCCCCAAATAATGAGGTCAACTCATCCAATGAATTCTCATCAATTAAAATATTTATGAAACTCGAAGCTTGATTATCCTTTGTCATAAAATTACTGAGCTTCATGCGGCAAGTGATATGAGTTTATCTTTGCCTAGCCACAGTATCATGATTCTCATATTCATAAGTGTGTCGTTATTCTCATTCCCATAATTAATTTGTAAAAAGTGAACATGTCCATCCAAGCTAGATCCCATAAACAGTGCCTGTTCTTTCTTGTCTGCTCGAAGGTTTGTAGGTGCTCTCTAGCCGGCCAGCAGCCTCCGATGAAGTTTCATAAGAAACATGCGACTGGTAAAAGGAACTGTTTGGCGATGTACCAGGTGAGATACTGTACATGCTGGAATAATGAGAACGACATTCAAATGAAGTTCTTTGATGGCTCTAATATTACAAAAGTTAGGTTGATACAAAATAAAGGCAACCACCAGCAAAGAACTATAAAGCTTACCTTTTCCCAGCACCAACTCCGTAATAAATCTCTGTGTTCTCGAGAATATTTACGGCTTTTTTTGGCAGCTCCACCCCAAGATGGGTACTCCCATTCTCGTTCATCAGCTTGAGCCCATGTGGCAACAGCGTCACGGTATCTCTCTTCTCTGCGTCGTTTTACAGCTCCCCGTAAATCGGAGAATGTTTTTTTTAAACAAAGCACTGGTGCCTGAATGATACTACTCGTGCTTGAACTGCTGTTTGCCGTCAAGGTTCGATCTCTGCACTTGACTGGAGAAGAAGCTGGTGAGCTATCGGAACTATCATCAGCGTCAGAGAAAGCCGCAGGATTCAACTGGCTCATGGTGAGAACATTTCGTATTCGTTCGGAGAGAGGCATGATAAAATAGAGTAGAGTAGTGTGAAATGAAGTAAATTGGAGATAGCACTCCTTATTAACGGTGGCGTCTCTGAAACTAGACCTAGGCTAGTAGAGAGCAAGAATTGAAATTTTTGGTAGAAGGATTTTGATTAAAGTTGCAGTTTAGATCATGTAAAGCTAGCTGAGCCCACTTAAACAGACATGATTGCTAATTGGAGGCAGCGCGCTTTGGTGATCTCAAGAATGATAGAGGTGAAGAAAAAGATAGGACGGAGGACTTATATGACATTGGAAACAGGGCCGGAGTAAACCATCGCCATATACGAAGATATATATTAACGACAGGAGATAAGCATCGTGGAGGACCAACCGACGACCAGGGCCCAACGAGCAATTTACAGGGAGGCATGGATGAGACGACGAGTAAGGCAAAGAAGATAGATATCGAGATTAAGTCGGCTCCCTCACGGGGCCCTGGTCCTGGGCTAGTCCCAACCCTCCATGTGGGATTTGTGCTAAGATCAACTCAGCTCTTGGCGCTGCCTCAGTCACGTATCACATCATCCTTTTAGCTTTTCTACGTACATGCAAGTGAGCGTGGGGGAGGAAAAGTCAGAGAAAGGCAGAGCGGGTGTCCGACCCGGATCATCATTATCCCTAATCATCGATGAGTGTGTGGTTTATTACATAATCAGAGAGCAGCCGCAAGCCGCAGCAGCAACACCAAGCGAGGAAGAAAAAGAGATCCAGGTTTTACCGTCAGATTGCCGGGGGGCAAAGTCTCAAACGAGCCTAGTCTATAACAGGACTAGATTCTTCTTCTGAATACTCCTAAAATAAACCACTGTGAAGAAAACAAAAAAAATGGCAAGTAAGTCATAACGCTCAATTCCTCTGCTGTGTCATTTCAGTGCTTGGCCTTTGCACTATTTACGGCACAATTCACATAACGGGCTGTTACAGCTAACGTCAATCTATTCACCTAGATTTATCCAAGCGTCGAGCTTTCCGTGATTTGACCGCATCAACACGATCTATCTCTTTGTAAGACTGTTGACATCGAGATGCACTGGAGCTATGATGCTGTGTATTACCAGATTTCGTTGCCCCGAGATGCATCACATAGCTCTTAAGTCTCTGAAACTACCATAACCGAGCTCAATTCAATGGCTCAGAGACTGACGTTTAAGATTCAAGACGCTCTATACAATTACTGTTTATTGATGGGAAAAAAAAAGTGGCTGGCTTACGTAAGGATATGAAATCACAAAACTCGACGTGCACTATATTCACAGGAATATTTGCGATTCTAAAATTGCATTGATGACTGATCCTTCACCGTTGGTCGTCTTCATCTGTTCTGTTCTCCAAACTGGTTGTAGAAGGTTTCAATCACAATAGCAAAGGATTACTTTCTATTCACATAGTATTTGGAATCGGCTAGGTCGACACCATTAGAATGGTCACAGTTCTATTCGCCTTAATGTTTTGATACTGGCCATGTATGATTGATTGAAGAAAACTTAAATCGAGAAGAATAGAGTTTATCTAACGATTCTCTATGTACCCCAGGACGGTTTGATAATCGTGAAAGTTTTTCTTCACTGCTGTATACAGAAGCTGAGTCCTAACTGAAACTAAGGCAAGCAACACTTATTTATTTTTGAATCATTCTATGTTGGATAGATTTTACTTCTTCTGATTGAATGGATGATCCATCCTAGTAAAAGAAGCCAACTTGGTCTATTTCACGGCCTTAAGGGGAGCTAGAGTATTCACAGAAACTTATCTGAAGATTTTCTCCGCCATCATCAAGTCATGCGTGTTTCTGTTGGCTCTAAAGATGTACTCAAGGTTTACAGGAGATAGCACGAACAGTTAGAAAAACCTTCTTCGCTCTCCAATATCCACAGCGTCTAGAATATCGTCAGTGTTCTAGAACCGTTCACAAGATGTTGAAGTAGTGTTCTGCATTCAGCATGTGTATCCTAGTTCTACACAAGACAAACCGTGTGAGTCATAATCAGTATCGTCCTCATTCCTCTGGAGCAAATACACTTTGTATATACCCGTATTTTATCTTTCTATCTTCTCGAACAAGGTACTTGTGTGTCTAAGAAGTAGCCTTCCCTTGTGCCTCGTATACTTGCGCACCAGTGAGTGAGATTGACGTCAGTGCAATATTTTCTACAAGCGCGATAAAAAGGGGGATTAAAGAGGGGCCGATGACGTAGGGATGTTCTGATAACAATTAACCGTTCATTTCCCATTAATCACACTTTGCGCTCATAATCAACGCAATCGGTTGATTTGTAAATCTATTTTTCTGTAGCATGTGGCCTTGGGTCATTCTTATCTTCCCCCCTCGAAACTTATAATTTCTACGAAAAAGATTCATAGATGTTGTTGTTGGTAGAGGAGATTTAGCTTAGCGGAGGTCAAAACAACTAAATTAGGCTGTAATATCACGCGGCTAGTTCATTTACCTACCTACGTCCCCTTCAAAAAATAGGACATTTTAATCAGTGTGCGAATAAATTTATGAAAATAGTGCAAGTTGGGATTACTAAATTATTTCCGATTCATAATCAATAATTACAATCTCATTCAGAAAACGCCTGGTTTTTTGGTTTTATTTTTGTTCTTTTTTTTCCCTCTATTCATTTTCCATCTGAATTTGACTAAGAAGTACATACGCACGATTATAGATTGAGAGAGTCGTGGATGGTGGATGTGCAAAATTTAGATTTTCAGATGCAAGTAAAACACATGGGCCTGTCACACTTGCCAGCAGCCGAAATTGGTGTAAACAGGAAAGGGGGGGCGCCATAAGTAGATTTTGGAACAAAACAAAAAGTTGCACTATTCATTCTTCCAAAATCTTGACCTTTTTGAATTGTCCAAATTAGGCTAGACTAGGCTAGGCCTAGATCAAGTAGATAAACACAGAGAATAGTACCACCTACTGCTCCCTGCACAAATCTTGGCTGTTGGACTTGACTGGCTGACTGTGTGTGTATAAAAAGAAGAAGAAGATTTGGTTTGTTTGATTTCAGGGTCAACCGAACACCCCCCCTCCCCCGTTCCCATTTTGGGTTAGTTAAGACTGGTTTAGACCAAGTCTCTAGTCTAATTGTAGATGTTTAGCCTTAGTATATCGTGCTTTTGTTACTGTATCAACCCTCAACAATTAGGTATTATGATATAATAATTAAGGAAAAATTGGATTTTTTCATAATTCCTTTCTTTTTTTTTTTTTTTTCCTATACCCCTGTTCATTGTGAATTAAGAAGTAAAGCACAGGGATTCGGTATTAAGACACCCACATTTATTAACAGATGATTTTACTGGAAGGATACTGATTGGTCCTGCTGTAATCAGAGCCAATCATTGGGTACATCGTCTATAATTTGGGCTACCCTTGCTTACAATGTTGCTTGCCCACCCACCCACGGTACCAAAATGAGACATTTTGTTTACACTCACTCACTGACTGACTGACTGACTGACTGTCTGTCTGTCTGATAATCATCGAGTGATAGGGCAATCAATTAATGGGTTTATATTATGAAAAGCCATGAATGAATGGACCTTCGTCCAAACCTCCCGGCCCGCCCGCCCGCACGCACAATTAATCAATCAATAAATTTCATATCTACTTTGAGGAATGGACAGAGTGCCCCACCCGTATTTCAGGCAGTCAGAGATAACAGAACTTGGACCTTTTTCCCCTCCTCGTGTTGACGTATGGAAAGGCAAGCTCATCTATCTCACTAACCCACTTAGTCTTGCTTCATTGACACTGGCCTCCGCTCGCTCTGGCCTGGGGAAGGGGGAGGGGGAGGGGGGATTTTGTTTGCATGGGTCGAAAAAGAGTAAGTATGATGTAAAACATTCTCCCCAAATAGGCAGCGGTATTGAAAATTGAAAATACATTATGTTATCTGTTTTACAGTTAAGTCGGCTAAGATATCCAGATCCAAAAAGGAAGTTTATATTTTGTTATTATTCGATGATTCCTGCTGGCTGGCTAGCTCTATCACGGATTTGGGAGGTTCTCTGTAAAGCCCCCTCCCTGCCCATCCAATCAATGCACACAGTAGTACTTTTACCTTTAAGTTATGTACTGTCCGTTACTAGATCTAGTTTTCCACCTCTTCCCTCTGCCAAGCCTAAGTTATCTTTTGTTCGAGAATATTTTTATCATTTGTTCGTGTTATATTCGATTCGGGGGGGGGGGGGAGAGAAATTGATGAAAAATCTATTTTTTGATACTGATTTATTTTTATTTTTTTCTCGCTTAGCTTACTAAATGAAGAATTAATGCATGCACCCCTAATTGTTATGGGATGAAACTATTCTCGAAGAAAAAAAGAAACTTAAATTCAAGTTGCAACAGTTCACCACGAATGTTTAAAAAAAAAAGCATACGTGGGAAAAAAAAAAAAGAACTAATTCCAAATTCGTTCTCAGAATTAAGGTTAAGTTACCTACTTGCTAAGTTTCACAAAATTCTAAGAATATTGCAGTTTCCAAGTTGCCTTCTTTTTTATTTTGGGCTTAGTCATTCATTAGTGACTGACTAGAAGAAGAAGAAGAAAAGAAAAAAACGTGGCACTTTTCTCCGGGAAATTATGTTTGTCGGATGCTTTTTTAAATACCGTGCCGTTAAGGTACCCATGTCGAGCGCTAAACCTTCATTAGACTAGCTGCACCCATATCGAAATTCGTCGCAAGTTGCCCGAGGAACGACGACTTGATGTTGTTTACATTACTGCTTTTTGTCGGGGAACTGGGAACTGCTAAGTCGCTGGGCACTAAACCTGTTACGACACACCGCCTTCACTGCTACCGAATAGTGGCGACCATGTAATGCTGACTGAATGAGCAGTACACACACACACTTGGACACAATGCCACTCGTTATTTGATGTCTAAAGTAAATCTGTCTCAATGATACTAAAAAGGGCAGTTAAGGTTTCTGATCTGTCAATATAGTTATCCCTCAATCTCACTAATAGTATTATTTCCATCGAGGTGCGATTGCGTACAATTCCTGGCTTACATGAATCGCCAATCCGGCAAAACCTAGCAATCGAAAGACCTATTGTTGATCAAGAGACTCTAGGATGAACTGGAAAGCGTCGTCTTGGTTGATAGGTATCATATCCTTTCATCAAAGAAGCCGTTAATAATTAACAGTCAACCTATGCTTAGTTCTAGGTATAGGCCTTGACATTTCTAACTTTATCAACAATATTTTGGAATATTGCTACTCAATACTTTCAAGATCATTAATAATACTGATATTCATTAATTTTTACGATTCGAAATTGAAGATTGAAAAAAAAAAATCAATGACAGCAAGTAAAGATCAGATGAAAACACAGAGGCAGGGGGCTATTTTCCGCAAAGTAATGAAGTTATTGAAGATTTAGGTTGCAATAGATTCAGAAAATAGAATCGAAAAGTATAATGTAGTAACTAGTATGACGTCAAACAAAAAATGATATCTTCACAGTTGTCATTATCGCTAAAAGAGCGATGATTAGCAAGGAATTTGTTTGCTACAGGAGCTCTTCTAGAAACATTAGAAGATTTTGATTAATTCTTGAACCAATTCGTCCTAGAAGTCACTGAGTATAGGAAAGTAGTAAAAGATTTCGACTAAGTGCTTCAATTACTCTGGAAGAATACGCCTTTGTTACTATAGATTTCGCGCGTTTTTATACCCAAATCTGATTATGGAATCATGACTGTCGAACCTCTATATAAAAACATCGCATCTGTATATCTTGACTCCAATCCCAAAGGTCTACTTCTCTTCATCTCAAATTACGCCTTCAAATATGATAGATTGCGTCCTGTGGGAAATTTTGTAGCCCTTCAAATTCTTCCATGTGCACCGCGTAGTCTGCCTTTAGTGGAGACTACTTCTAGGGTTAGGACTACGAGGACATTTTTCATATTACGATCAGTTACATCATTGTTTTTAGCATGCTTGAACCAATAATAGATACAAGTAACGAATTTCGATATGGTCCTTGGTCTTAGGATATTTGAATATTTCATGGAAGCATAGCAGGCAGGCCGCAAGCGAGAGCAAGAATAGAAGTAAAACAGAAAGCTAATGGGTATCTTTTGAATATCGGTGACAAGCTTCTAGGATGCATATCTGTGGGTGTGGCCATTAAGAGGTTAGTTATGGCAGAAAAAGCTTAAATTCACAGCGAGGTTTTTGTCGATCCTAAGCTCGATTCCCTAGCAATCAGTGATTGCTGAGAAGCTCAGATATGAGCAGAATATTAGCTGCACCTTTTAGGTCATTTGCTATCGGAGGGATGAAATTAATATTCT
Organism: Erysiphe pulchra; assembly: GCA_002918395.1. Taxonomy (NCBI): domain Eukaryota; kingdom Fungi; phylum Ascomycota; class Leotiomycetes; order Helotiales; family Erysiphaceae; genus Erysiphe; species Erysiphe pulchra. The sequence goes on from PEDP01000093.1 coordinate 18,323, forward strand.
AATATTGCATGTTTTATGCTTTTCAGTTAAACTCTACATTTGAGTAAGACGATCGACCCACTCACTATTCCTATTCAATACTTTCATGTGAAGAATAAAAAATGGATGCCTGTCCACTGTTTACATAGTATTTCTTTCGTTGCTTGGGCCAACCAGCAAAGAGCTTGGATGTTAGACGGAATTTCTTTGATTGATTGGCCAAGGAAGACAACTATAAACAAAAGATCCATGTTATATCACAGGGATATATCATATGCACACGAGGGAGGAAAGTTCGGGCAGAATTCCATAAAAGGCTTGCTTACGCAGCAATTTAGAATTTAGTCCAAGAGCACCGTGATTTAGTAAATTCCCATATCCACTGAAAGAGTTTCGGGCACCAGAATTCGATAAAAAGGCTTACTTAGCGCTCAGTGATTTAGAAAATTCCCATGTGCACTGGAGAAAAAAATAAGTTTAGCCTAAAAGGCTTGTTTGTCCAAGTGCATAATAGCAATAACAATAATACTAAAGCATACGTCATTTTATTAATTTCCTCTAAATTTTAGAATAAACCCTTCAAAGATATATTCGACAGAGTAAAGCAATACATTCTTACAAAAAAAATCATTTCCAAGCTGCCATCCATCAGTGGCTAACTAGGCCTATAGAAAGACACACAGCAGTAAAAACCAGAGAAAATGATGGCTGTAGTGTGACTTCTGCAAATTTATGTGAGGTGTTAAGTTAGAAAATTCTACTATGCATGCTTTCTTTCTTTGGTGGGGTGGTATTCCGGATGATGAGGGTGGGGAAGGTAATATTAAAAACCATATATTAAGTATTATTATATATTATTATGCATAGAAAAAGAATCGAAGAGTTGCAACATGTTCCCAACCAGGAAGAAAACAAGATCTACACTAGCTAACTAACTGCATTTACAATGAAAGTTCAATAATTGGTTTTTTTCTTCCGTAAAACTTCGTATGGAAGCTTCTATGAGGTAGGGACCCACCTGCCCTCCCTTTTATCATTGACAGCTACTCTCTCTTTACTCGATATTGGGGAAAAAAAAAAGGAAAGAAAAGAAAAGAAAAGGTAATAAGTGGATTTTGAAGATACGAAGAAGGTACGTATGGTACAGTACAGTACAGCCGGTAGTGAAGTATAATATAGTCAGATAGTCAGGTATCCGCGCTAGTGAGAGAAAGTTAGAGTTCAGAGACGCGCAGCTGTGGGGGGGGGGAGCACAAACAATAAACAACATAGACGCGTCAAGAATATTATTGTTTTGTTGGGTGCTGTAGTAATAGTCGATTGATAATACTCCCTCTCTCTATCTGCTACATTGAATCATTCTACCCAAGTCTTCAATGTTATTCTTTTTTTTTTTTTTTTTTTTTTCCCTTTTTTAAAAAAAATTAATTAATGCAACACTGGGAAAAAATGAAAACGCGTGTCAACAATAATGCTTTTCTTTTCGTGATGTTGACAAGGGGGGTTCTACTCACTGACTAGGATTGGGGCGGGGAAGTTGAAAATACTGCATGCAGAGAGATCAGAGATCTACAAGGATAATCTGTGACGAGCCAATTAGATAATAGGATTTCGACAGGATAATCATCTGGTTTCCACGGCAACTGCCTGCTTTGGCTTAGTCAGCTCCCGATCGACGGGAGCGGAGCTTTGACAGGAGGACGTGAGCTTTGGTTGACAGTTGACAGCTTAATCAGGTGGACGCGTTGAAGAGTTCGGATTCGTATATTTATTTACTTTTTTTTTTTTTTTTCAAATCATTTATTGTGTATGCAGCGTTGAGGCAATGACACCGTGACAAACAATGTTATTTATTTACATGTTAGATGATTCATGTCTCAGTACGAAGTTCAGTTGCTTTTCCTTGAACATTTGGTCTCTCTTTAACCGTGGTACATACATTCAAGGAAATTACAAGTCCTGGATTATCCAAGTCACGCCTTCAGCATCCTGTGAAATGTCCACCGCGCGAAACGTGGTTGGGTCTGTTGGATTCAAACCAATATCTCGAGTGAGGCCAGGGAAGAGACCAGACCCGGACGGAATACCACACCGTCATCCGACCTTGAGATCGTGGTGGGGGGTAGCCCTTCCACAGTTAACCAGCTCTTGGCTCCTCGTGGCATTCAATACTCTGGCTCATTTAGTCTTTTTGGGGGGGGAAGCAGCAGCTAGCTTCTTGACTAAACGGTTTTGGCGCGAATCTGTAAGAAATCGACATCAATGCTTCATCACCATCAGTATTTTCTTTTTCGCTGCTGCTGCTATTTAATTTTGAGACTTGTCCCAAGGGGGTCAGTCAAGCTAATGGCAAAGATTAGTGGAGTCGCTTCAGGGATAAAATTAATCTCGATTTAAGTTCGGAAGAAGTTGAGACAGAAAGAAAAACGGTGTGTTTTACTAATGTGGGGTTGGGGGGTGGAAATGAAAGAAGGGAAAAAAAAATAAAAAACATCCATAAAAAATCCATAAAATTGCCTCGTCGTAAAAACTCGGTTTGATTGATGGGATTGTAGATCACGCCATACCAGGCTTCTCGCACCCAACATCCCCGTCTTCCGTCATCGTTTACGATCATCCTCAGAATTTGTGTAAAAGCGAGGCATAAACTCTATTTCCTGGCAGATCATTCCTAATTAGGCTTGGCAGAACAAACAATTTAGCCCCCTTGTAAGCGCGCCCCTCGTCAGGTGAGAAACACATTCTCGTGGTTGTCAGTCAGTCAGTCAGTCAGTCAATCAATCAGCTACTTACAGACTGGCTGACGATATCGCAACCACTCGGTTTTTTGTCGTTATCATCGAAGAAAATTTGGTCATGTCAGGTGACAAGCGCAGCAGTAATAAATAATTGAAGCTGTAAATAAAAATAATAAATCATATCTTCGTGGATACAGACAGGCAGGGTTAGCTTATGTTGCGGGAAAGATCACAACAATACTATCGCCGTTTCCACTGCAAGGCTACTTCAAGATCTCAATGTATGTCAATAAACCACCAAACAGCAAGCTAGCTACCCTCATCAAAACAAGAAGAGAAGCTTGTTACTTGTTTGAGACAATTATACCATTGTGGTATACCTACTGCGCCATCAGTTCTTGTGATCATCGTCTGGAATCGGTGTCTCACTATGACACGCGCTACAGCGAGCTATTAGAGAGTGGATTTCTCAACGCTCTTGGGCCCAGCGCGCTTTAAGGCTGACATTAGCTGATCTATCGATATCCTTGTCGTGCATTGGCTTAGCAGCTTTTTTTTATTTGCAAACAGCATCAAAACAAGGTAGACTTCGGAGTTGTCTATTCTTGGCAACTTTTGGCATCAAACTTACTCCTGGATCCATCAATTAGACTTTTGATCACTAGGTGTTTTTTTTCAGGCTTTTACTCCTGATCTAGTTACCATGTACAACAGCCTCTCGATGTTGGTTTCTTTATGCCATTAACTATTTGCTACGGTCACGAATTAAACGAGTTTTCTCGATGCATGAAAGATCGATCCTCCATGAATAAGGACGTATTCTTTGACGCATTCTTCCTGGCCTATCAAAAAGACCTGTGTGGCTTCTAATATTACCTCAGCCTCGAAGATAGCATGACTCTGGAGATTTGGAGTTTTCAGTATCTTTCTATTGAGAGTCTATTATGCCAGAAATTTTCATTAACTTGTACAGAGAGACTAAGTACTCATGTCAATATTACAGTCAATAAGGCAAACATTGATACCCATAAGAAGGTCCTTATATAGCTCAAGGGCTATTTTTCTTAGATATCTTAGCAGACCTTGTTATGTCTGGGTGATATGTGACGCAACTTCGATCAAAGATTATCGCAAAGGCTTAGGAAACATAACATAAGAATGCCATCGATTTTAAATCGATCTGGTACTCTTACTCTAACCTCCTTTGCAGTTCCATTTCTTTCGGGCTATACTTTATGAAAAACGAACAAGAAAAGAAGATTTTTTTTTTCATAAAGATAGCTAGAAGGGTAGACTGAAATTTTACAGGCAGAACCACAATGTGTATAAAAAATTTACTGCAAAAGCAAGTATGTCATGAATTATGATCGATGGATTAAAGTTTAGCTTCACTGTTACAGATTAGACTTGGTCGATTAAAGTTTGTTGTGATGTTACGGGAATAGACGTGGCCGATTAAAGTTTGTTTTGTTTGTTACAGATTAGACTCTAGTATTCGAAAGTGACGAGTATCAATAACGGAATAATCTCAGGAGAAAGAAGTGTTTGGAAATAAATGTCTATTTGGACAAATCAATCAATCTCATGTTGAAATTAAGAATTCTCCTCCAACTAGCTCCTCAATTTTGTATCAAAGTAAATTTTCTTTTCTTTTCTTCTCTTTTCTCTTGTTTTATTTTCAACTCTATTACTTAGTTTTAATCCCTCCCCTAATCTAATCTTTTATCTCAAGTAAATCTCTCTCATATGTCTCCATGTCTCTGGAAAAATCCCTCCCTACCTTCTAGATATACACTTAAATTCAACCCCCCCTCCTTCTCTCAGAACGAGACAAGGCTTTTTTTTAAAAAATAAAGACTATTCTCGCTGTTTCAAACTACGTCAACTGGGTAGACAGGTCAGGTAGCTCAGCAGAAGAATGTGTGCCCCCTGGAGGCCGGATCTGCTTGCCAGCCAGCCAACCAGCCAGGCGTAAGGACAGGATGAAATGTTTGAAAGAATTTAGACGAGGGTTGTCTCTCTCAAAAATAAAGAATCTAGCTACTGTCTCATTGAAATAGACTTCTTGAGCTAGGTGAGAGCGTACATGATTTGTTTTTATTTTTATTTTTATTTTTTTCGCCCCATCAATCATCGGTTATGACTAGCGGGGGAAGGTAGGTACTGAAAATTATAAACTGTAGAGAGAGAGTATTGACGTTATTCGTTATTTGGGGTCAGCAATCAGCAGTAGCAGCATTCCTGACTAATCAATCATACCATATTATCCATTCCGCCAACTTTCTACCCTGAATAACGTATTTCCCGTAACTACAATAATCATGATGAGGACATGCATGCCAGCCAGCCAGCTACTAAATAGGTCACGTTTACAGAAAGCCTAGAAATATCAGAAAATCGAGGGTCTGAATTTCTCATCATACACATCTTCCTGAAAAAGCTCGGCAAAATATAGAGCCTCCATCTTGGAGGTGAATGCGAATGATGACACCACCATCGCCAGCAGGAACTTTCTTTTGTGTTTTTGGAGAGTTGCAAGAGTTCGACCTGCTCTTGTCCCTAAGCATAAGAAAATTTGTAATTTTTATTTTTCAATGGCAGAGGCTTTTTCCAGCGACAACATGAGATTTGAATATTTTGTCAGCGATGTATGTTAGTTACCTATTCTTTCGTTTACTCTCCCCACTCTGATGTGAAAATCTATCTCATTTTGCAATTTTTTTTTCCTCTCTTTCTCTCTCTCATTTATCGCAAATAGCCCACTCAGTATTGCGAGTGTGAGAGCTAGTTGAAGGTCTTAGATCTTGATCTAGCCAGCCTAGCGAGCGTAACGTATTTGCGGCTCTTGTATCCGCTCTCTTGTCTCATTTACAACTTTTGTTCGGGGTGGTGATATGCGCCAGTCGTCAAATACTTCTATTTATGCTTGTCTCAGTTAGCTACTGGTCGCAAGGTAGACTAATTATCTTATTTGTACCACTTGGATACCTCTCTAGCTGATGGTTGCAAGGTAGGCACATTCTCCTATTAAATGCCCCCGTATAAATTGGGATACCATAGCCATTTTGCTCATATCTTTGTTTTTTTAATAATTGGGCCTGGCATTTTTCTTTCTATCCCCTGACGAGGACGAGAGATGGTATTTTTAGAACTATTAATAACTTATGATAGAATCGAAGGTTAGCTCCCACGGCAAAAATAAATGGGGCTTGATCTTGTACCCGAGCAATATCTGCTTTATATCTCTGCACATGGTGATCATAAAATAAGTGGCCCTAACTTATTCAGAAAAGTATGAATATCGGAGCGTTCACTCCCCAACGAAGCCTTTAACCCAGCGTTTGCTGACTCGCCAGGCGAAATTATACTGAAACCATCATGCATTATTTTTTATGTCTACACTTTGACGCATAATTCTTTATGCTTATTGAGCCATTTTTTGTCCAGGTCCCGGACAGACCTTTGCCAACCTGGTCCTTGTGAGCGTTCCGCTTGCCCTTCAAGCTATAGATAAGTAGTTTTATACTGCTGACAGCATCTAGTATTTAGTTGAAAAAACCTAATACCATCTCATTAGGACGAGGTTTTCTGGTGCCTTCATCTTCTTCACAACCAATAGCTTTCTTAATCCACGCTTTCACATCTTCCTTTACATGCCACGGGCATACTATTGCAGGAATATCTGGGAATATCGTGGAAAGAGAAATTATGCACGCAAGATCTCGATCTTGAAATACTACGCTACGATGTCAAATGCTGTATTCAATATAGAATTGCCGAAGAGCTTCTAATGTCCATCAAAGTTGGGCTTCTCTTCCCATTCTACCAAGTAATGAACATGTGGGATAGTTTTATCAATCCTTATGACCGATACTAAAGTAAACAATGGTGGGCCGTAAAATTTTGTGCGATTTGTCGCATCTATCACTAGTGCTTGGTGGTTCTTTTTGTACATTCAAATTAAACTTTATGAGTGGGAAAAATAATAGCTGTTGCTTGTTGTCTTATCATTAATTCCATACCAATAGAAGAAATATTTTTGTGGTATCAGCATTGCCAAATCTGTTGGTGGCTTATACACAACATTATTCTGCCGTAAGCGTGCACCTTCGTAGTAAATGTCACACATATTAGTTATATTTTGGCCATCAGTGTCCTTTACGAATTGCTGTAAAGCCATGATACGCATTCTCTTTGGACACAGACCAGCAATCCATGATTTCTTAAGAAATTTCTGCACTTTATCAGTACGAGCTCTTCTTCGGTGATTGGCAAAGTCAGACGCATGTACATTTCCACAGTTATGCTCTGATTCTTTGCTAAATCTGGTTTACCACTCACTCTCCTTGACCTGGATTTTGAATATTGTTTGCTACAATAGCAATTGCCCATTTACATCCAGTGATCTTATTCGAAGAATGTTCAGCAAATCTTAATGCCACAAATAGGACGCTTTGAAGAGCGTGTGCCACTGCACCACTCTATGGATCTTTTCAAGCCCTTTGCATATATCAATATTTTCTAATACGCTAATTCATACTTGTTCTTTTCTCTTCCTCCACTGCGAATAACATCAAACTCATTTTTTTTCTGCTAAATTCCTGCAGTGCAAGCTCAGCTTCCTGGTACTGAAAAATAGATGGGCTTACAATAGAATTACGATCATTGTATTCATAATCACCCTCGTTCTTTAAATCATTAGGTTCTAGGAGATTTGATCCGGCTTCATCAAAAAATTTCCCAAAGGAAATGCTCTCCATCTATGTATAAAATTCTTCAAGCTCAAAATCTTCAAATATACCATTAGAATTGTCATTTGTTGCAGCTGCAGATATTCCATTTTCGCTACTTTGAAATGCAAATTTATTGAGATTATGTATGGTATCAATGAGGGTAAAAAGAGTAGATTAAAATAATATATAAAATATTGTTAAATTGTCTTTTTTGCATGAAACTTTGTTTTATCTACAAATTTTATATGATGTAACGTGATTGTAATTATTTATCAAGTTCATTTCCATGCTAACGGTAAATTGATGAGAACTTCATTTATTTCATCTTCGAAGTTGATCAAAATAATGGAGGCTTGTTTGTAGGTACCTCAAGCAGTTGTGTTTAGTGCGAAATGACTAATTCGCGATTTCTTGTGTCACTCACTCACATAGGGTCGGTTACCGGTTACCAATCCCTGGGGTTTCTCCCATCCTTATTATAATTCCAAAAAATCGTTAATATACAAGACAAACAATGTTTTTTAATATATGTATATATATATATATATATATATATTTGGTATATTTGAGGAGTTCACCGCCGAGTTAATACAATGCTATCAAAATAATGGCTCATCCCATCCATTGCCCTAGCCTTCAAGAATGTCATACAGCAAAGCAACAAACCACAAAACAGACCTTCAAAGCCAAATTCTATCTCATTCTAGAAGAAAGTAAAAGAGGAAATACTATCTTCGTCAGCTCCTTTCGGGAATTTTTAAAGTGGATCATGATACTTTTTCTGACTTTGAGATAAATTTGCGACATTTCAATATGTTATAGAGTCTCTTCAGCCATTCAGGGACTATATAATAAATAGGTCTTTTAGATGACGTCTATGGAATTTCATCGCACATGATTAAACTTTTACTTATTTCCCACGATTTGTTGTTGAGCAAGACCTTGTTCTAAATGTTTCAAAATATCAATTCTTTTATTATCGAAGAAGTCTTAAGTTTCATAAATAATATATAGCGTCAGACCCCAAGATGATAAATGCCATCAGTAAAAAGGCTCCTACCGTTAACATCAACTGAACTACGAACCTCCGTGAAGACTACAGGCTAATTTCGTACCCTTATTGACCAGTTTTCTGACTTACCTGCACCGCTCACAGATCTCTTCGTAAGTCCCGAGAAACTTATCTATTGTTCTCATCCTAGAAGCAAAAGATTCATGGGAATACCTTTTTGTCGGCTTCAACTTCAATACCTGTCTTAAATGCTAGATGCATATAGGAGGATATGTTATAATTCGTTGTTGGTATACACATTTTTTTGTATTGGGTTATCTATCGGAGACACCGCAACTGGCCTTCATTTCGAATTAAATTTGGATATTAGCCTGAGATAACTGTTTGGGACACATGGAGCTAGAAATGCAGGTAATAGAAGTTGACTGCAGAAAGTTGAATACTGGAGTATAGATCAATACTTTACATCTTGTTACTTAGGTCTTTAGCTTTATTAGAGCCTCACATTTCAAATTCTTGCTTGTTATGCATCATGCCTACTTATTTCATGAAAATAAAGCTGTAGGTCAAGCAAAGTACACAATTGGCCAAATAACAAAAAATTGTGCTTCTGGTCTGCCAGAAGATGCTTCCGGGAAAGTAGGATCAAGAAGTGCCATTCTCCCCTCTTCATTCGATTTTCGCCAATTTTTGAAACCGGGCTGCTCAGCCAGAACTGCATATATTATATTTGCTTTGACGCAGCAATACCGGCAGGATGTTCAAAGTGCCACGCTCTGCTAAAAGACTGTAATTTCACGTTGTTGGATGTAACTACCAGATTAGTTGTCCCTGCATAGTAAAATATCCTCCTTACTAGCTGCGGTATATTTCCGGGGAGCTCTAGGATCTTGTAGCCTGCCACTCTCAAGCTAAATCGGAATGCCTCCTGATCAAATCTTCTAAAGTGTACGTATTATATCCAACTAGGGTCGACTTAAAGAAGATTAAAGTTGCAAAATAATATATCGACATATTTTCTCTCTATTGTCTGAACTCAAGCACGATTTAACACGTAATCTGATACGCAAACCACTTACGATTTCTAAGAAGATTTAGATTAAGTTCACGATGAGACAAATACAAGTCTCTTGAAAATGCCAGACTCATCAGAATTAATGAACGTCACATCAATAATATGTGATAAGAGTTAGGAGAGCTGTGTCACGCCTGGATGATGCCCCACAACAAGTATGTACTCCTATTTCATTTATATCCAGGTGCAACGAGACTTAATGATTCCAAAAGATCTAATTCAGGGCTTAAGGAAAAGTTCGTTAAAAATTTATAACTGTAACAGAACAATACGATCAGCTTGGCGAAAGGCGATAACAACTTCGCTAGGATGGATTGGAGCACTTTTGGCTACACAGAAAAGAGAGCATTTTTATTAATTTTAAATGCCCTCGAAGAAAGGGCAAAAGAACAGGCAGGGTATTACTACGAGTCTAGAGGAAAAGATGGTAAGAAGACCTGGAAGAATATCTGGATCAGAGTAATTGGGATGGAACAAGAATTGCTTGTGCTAGAAATGATGTGAAACTGTGAAGCAAGCAAAGAAAGATCCCTTCCTTTTTAGCGTAGGTAAGCAAATTGACTAAAAGCCAAGGAGACAATTAGCCAGATGAAACAAAGATCACGATGCTTAAAAGCACTTTTAATCCAACTTTACGAATAGCATTTGTTAGCAATTATAACATCCCGATGGATAATCTCTTTGAGTTTACCAGGATAGTCAGTCAAATTGCTTTACAGTACGAAGAGCTAACGGTTGTTTTGGCGTTGAGTCTTGGACTAAAGAGTATAATTTTACCGAGATATCGACACCACGAAGAGGGACTAGTAGATAGAGAGTTGACTCGCTCGGGAAAAGAGCTGGCATATGTTGGAGAAGAATACTCGAAAGAAGATATCTTCATAGGGGATATGAATTAGACAGACGTGCCTGCAAATAAATTTGATAAATTTACCAAATACACCTGACAGGGTGTGTGATGAGAATGATTTGGTATCGATTTCGGAAAATTAGGTGCTCCTTCGAAAAGTGTCCTCCTTCAGGAACTAGAAGCAGTTGATACTCAAAACAAAAAAACGCAAGTACTTTTCCTGTCAATGCTTTTAGTGATGATTATTCGATAGTGTAAGCCCTGGCTGATAATGGATGCCCAAGTCCCGGAATCAGTAGTGATGATCTAGCGACGTTCACTAAAGACGGCAGAACGAACGATCGTCATTAGTAAAACCGATCGTCCAATTTATCACATTTATCTATCTACTAGATTTGTATGGTCACCTAACTAGCCCCTGTCATAGTTTTCGATAAATAGGTTTGATCACTTAAGTTTCAAGAATTTATTTATATTTTCACTGGAGATAAAATAACAACTAAACTAGCCCTGCCTATCTATTTACATGAAACTCCTATTCTAGAAACTTCTCAACTCCGTGAGCTACTGCAAATTGTCCTTTTCATTGATAATGCTCGACATCTAGACAATGGAAGATTCCATTTGGATATCCAACTAAGATTAAGTGAATAAAATCAACTGGAAGCCTCCAATTTTGATATTTGAGATGAAAACCCCTTGTACAGCCTGAGGAATCGGCTAGCTAAATTACCGTGCGGCTCCATCCAACCTGACTGACAAATCACATAAAAATCTGGCTTACAAGCCGTCACAAGTCCAAAGCTTTGACTATACGTATTTCCTCAAAGTATACACGCCAGCTTTTACTTGGGAAACAGGAGGTTAAGGAACAACCTCACCATCAAGTCTGTAAATTGTAAAGTAGAACTCTCTGAGTCGCTGTTATTCTTTTGAATATTTCGGTGCGCCTTTCGTACCTCGGAAGGTTTGTAGGAGACTATTAAAAGATGGGTTTTCCGTAGACGTTAAACGTAAAATAAATAAGTAAATATACTCGGGAAAAATGGGGAAAAATGGGGAGAAAGGAGAAAGTCTAGTTGCTGTTTTTCATACAAAGGAATAGCACCTTAACCTTCGAAAAAAGAGGGAATTAGTTTACAGTGTAAAGCGTTGCCGCAACACATTCAGAGACATACCACGTCCAAGAGTGACGTCGGCAGCAACAATAACGTCCTTGATATAAGAGACGTCCATAGCTAGAGCGTTGCTCGAAGATACCAGCAGAGCGTTACGATGAATGCCCAGTGTAAAAATGGACTTAGCTCGAAATCGACTGCCTGAGAAAGTCAAGAAATTCGCCCATCTTTTTTGAAGACGGGATAGGCACTGAAGTTTTGCCTCAACTGTGAGGATTATCAGACGATTCAATTAGCCTTAAATAGGAAATCAGGAAGCCAATAATACCACCGTGAGATCCTCTGTATAGATATTACGAGAGAAGTAGTTGCTTGTTTTGAGGAAAACCATCACAGTTTTACTATGAAGGAGGACAAATCCGACTACAAAGCTAAATGTAAAGTCAGCATTCCATCTTATTCAAAAACGAAGAGAAGACGAGTAGTGTGCATTTCATGGCCGTTTGGGACTATTCGAGTGGCTGGTCACCCCATATGGACTCATATATGCACCAGCAACGTTCCAGTGCTATATAAATGAAGATGTAGATACACCAGCGTATTTGAACGACGTATTAGCTTATATAAATGGTAGCCGCGAATAACATTGAGTTTTGGCGTGCAAAAATATTAGAGAAACTCGAAAAGGTTCGCAACTTATTCCTCGACATAGATAAATGTGAGTTCCTAGTTCCTCTGAAGAAGTTAAAGATTTGTCATACTGTAAACCTGTGTGGCTGGTATATTATCCCTTTTATTGTAAGAAGCACCCGAGCCAACATTCTCTTCCCTAAATAGATGGGGTCCATCTGCCGCTCCTAAATTTCCAATGATTACATAAACCATCAAAAGAGTTTATTTGAATCAAGCTCTTGTGTTCAGAATTGGAATTCTAAATCATCGTAGATATGATCGCGGTTCTGAGTTGGTCTCTAGTATTCGAAGCCACAGCTCAATCTCTAGCTAACATATTCAATCCAATTCCGAAATAAGAAACGCTAAAAGAATGATTCAATGTCACTTACTTACCTTGCTAATTAGACTTGAATAAAATGATTCCTTCTGGATACACACAGTTGATGGGCACCTACTTTAACTTTTTATGGCGCATCCAGAGTCAATTGAATGAATAATCGATTTGTTTACCGTGAAGATTAACTCGCCGTAGCAAGACATGATTAATCATAAATCAGCAAGAAAACTGAATACCATGGATTTTATAAAAAATTATTCAAATATCTATAAGTGATCTTCTGTCGTCCAAGGAAGAAGACAGTTCTCACAAGTAACAATATGATTTAATGTTTAACATCCACGAAATATGCCTGACAATTTAGAATGGTATGTGCAAGGCTAAGCTAATCTGAAATAGGACAAGCGCACATACCATATATGGCCTGTGGAAAAGTACGCTGGTCCGGAACAATTGCGCATTCGATGGACCGGATAGCCCTACTCCTAAATTCCCATCTCACCTTGACTCTAAAATTGTTATCTCAGAAAAAATGCTGTTCATTATTATTTACTGATACGTCCATACGGTGACAACAGGCCTTTTAACTCTAAATGCTGATACTAAATTTCACTTATGGCAAACTCAGAATCTATGATAACTTTCGCATAGCTCAATTTGAGTGTATATGAAATTAAGTATAGGATTAAAAAATAGGTCTTGGTAAAAATGACAATTCAATTGTAATGACGTAGTTCCTCTAATTTCGAATGTTAATTTTGATTAGTTGAAAGTCATTCACAGTTACTTGCCTTAAATATTGCGACCTTTGAAACCAATTATTCGGCGATGTGCAAAGCAAAGAGGATTCGATTCTTTCTTCTTGACTAAAAAACCGTCAACGCGTGCGGAAAAATAAGAAGCGCTGAAGACTGGAGATTTAGAAATAAAAGAGAACTCAAATATGTACATTACAGAGAAAAAAACCAGACGTCTTATCTTGTCCAAGTTTTGATGACGGAGCACGGTAGTAGAAATTACTTTCAAATTAATGGTTGATAACATGAACTCTGAAAAATTTGTCGAAAACCAATTTGATTCCTTCGCTACTATTATTTAGAAGCCTAGGTCTATAATTAATTTAGCGACACTATTCATGTTTAATTTTCTTGGAGTTGGATCTAGATGAGCTTCTTTGAGGTGTTCATCTACCTATCTTTACTGATCAGTTACATAGTCACAACTTTAACGAAATAACTGTGTATGCGCCACCAAGATGCTCCTGAAATGTCATGTTAAATCTATCATTTAAACGCTATGAGCTCTTTTATGAATTTTAAAAAGTTGTGACAAGAATTTTAAATAAGTATCTCTCATGAATCCAGTAATCTCTTCTCCGTCAAATTCTTCTGATCAGTTGTTTTGACTTCAAAAAGATCATTAACTGGTCTAATTATTGTCAGAGAAGAAGGCTCGACTATCTTGAATTTCAGTCTCATATCATAAACCATTAATATAGACAAATTGAATCAAAAATCTCTCATGCAACACTAAAAATTACGTGTCTTTCATATGATCCATTAGTCGATCTTTTCATATCATGGATACTTCTGTCCCATGCTGTATTCACTTACACCATGCTTGACTGAAGAGAATTGAAAGAGAATGGATACGAGTGTGGAGGTCACTTTTTCAACGACCACATGGTCAATGATGCACTCAAGGCTGCTTTATAGTAGTGCAATGAATTACGAACTGTGGCCTATACTTCCAATGGGGACAGTACTCGCGCTATCTGAATCCTTTTGGCAAAGATCAGTATATTGAATGGTCATTGATAAAAATGGCAAAATTGTAGATTAAAAAGTGAAAAAACCACAAGTTTAGAAAGCTAGAAATCAAGAAATAGCTTATTTGCTGCTGGGCTTTGAATCTGATGCAACGACTCAGTCACCAAGAGATGAAGCTTATAAGATCTCTGATTACCTGCCTAAAGAACTAAGAGAGACTATTCAAAGGCGAATGAGACCAAAGGAGGCAGCTAGTGGTAGCTCTGAATCGAGATAACAGAGTTGGAGTGCGAGAATGAGGCGAGCAAATCGATCCAAGCAATACCCTTAAGGAACTTTCTGCTTTCGAGCATACAGTTATAGTCTCGGGTGATCAGTCTAGCAGAAGGCCAAGAAAGTGCCGCATTTGTAGAGAGCTGGAATTCGATTCCTGCACCTTTTCTCATCGACCACAAGAGATTAGGACGACAGTAGAGACAGTGGCAGTAGAGGCAGTAGAGGCAGAGGAGATTTAAACGGTTTTTTAGATTTGTGTATCGCGATATGCCATTAATGATTCATCTTGATTTTAATGGCCATGTTGATTTTAAAATTAATTTGATCATAAAGCATCAGTACCATGAGACTTACATTGACAAATCTCTATCTCCTGAGAAAATTTGATTTATTGATAAGCATTTGATATCAACTCATCACGAAATTTTTACCCATCTCTCTCTTAGCGGAATAAAGAGGTCTAGCGAAGTTACCCAGAGTCAAGTCTATTGACGTTTGCAAAAGGCCAATTGTGAAAATTGGCGACTTGATGAAGATCAATTCAATTCAAGTATACAATATCTTGGTAAGCAAGAAATCACATAGTTCGAAATTTCAAATCTGGTCCATTTCAGGCTCTTACCTTCTATCTCAAGAAATCTATAATTTCTATGAAAGATTTGCTTGAACTTGCCATGGATTCAACCCTATGGACTAATAATTCTGGCGCTGAATTTTTTGGAGCTCTAGCTGAATTAGATGATAACGCTGGCATCTTCCTTGGATACATGTTTATCCTCAATGTCGACTTTCGCTTAAATAAAACAAAATCGACTACAGATCCTAATAAAAAGGATCTTATCTATCAATTTCTCAGTTATTTCAAAGAGAGCGGTTTTCAACTTCAATTTTTTGGGGCAGACAATGATTTAACAGAGAGCAACGAAATTGCTGAAGTCTGGTCTAGAGTAAAATAAAAACTCTATTTGTTGCATTTTAAAAGATCCCTGAAACAGAAACTCCAAGATTATCAGATATCTTAGTAAAATATTGATCTTAGGAGTCTCATGAATTAGTAGACGACGTTGAGTTTTACTGGGGTGCTTATTCTCGAAACCGACCTCGAGGAAAAGATTATTGGAGAGGAACTTGTCTCAGTGCTTCGAAGACACGGAAATTTCTATATTGAGGTCAGATTAAGACCTTAGATTCAAAAGAACGCAAAGGTATTCTTGCCATCTATTATAGGCTATACCTAGATACAAGATACTAGACTTGTAAGAGGACAATAATTCCATCGGTAAGAATTGGGAATATCGATTTTTGTCGCGAAACCCCGAAATTAAGGGAATGACTGGTAGAACTCTCGATAAAAAAAGAGTCGAAGCAGCTACTCCTAAATTAATTGATGGCTTTTATTCTCTTTTCAGGAGTGTCAGGCGCGATTTCCGTGTTCTCCTAGAAAATATATGGAACATGGATAAGCATCGACTTGGACTCGGTATATGTACTAATAAGCGAGTAATAGATGTATCAGATAAAAGTTATACTTATCGTTAAGCCCCAGAAGATCGCGAATGAGTTTCAATGGTGGAAACCGTGAGCGTTGACGGCCGGAAAACTCGTCCTCTGGCAATTTTCAAAGCGGCGACACCACACGGCACACTTGGCTCGAAGTGGAGGTGCCAGATTGGATCTACACAACGTCACAGAATGGATGGACAGCTAATCAGATTGCAATTGGATGGCTCAGAATGATTTCCTTGTCAGAAACTCAGCCCCAAGGAATGACTTGCTAGCGCATCTTATCAGTTGATGGCCACAGAAGTCATACAGACGTAAACTTCCATTCGGAGAGCTATCAAAATAAAGTACATTTAACCTATTTGCCTCCACATACATCATATTTTCTCCAATCTCTAGATCTATCGTGCTTTTCACCTCTGAAAGCTCGATACCGTCAGCTGATCGAGAGCCTCTCCACAATCCATGATTCCACTCCAATAAAAAAGCAAAGGTTAATAAATTGTTATAATGATGCACGCCATGGACATCTAACAGGTCTACAGATCAAACAGAGAAAATTTTTACCCGTCTGGCATTTTATTCATCATTCGTTCTCCCCAATTATATAAGTCATAAATTCCTAAACTGTAAATTCGCTGAAAACAAAACTTTTCCATAACCACCACCTTCCCATTCCCACGCTAATAATTCAAACAAATAAAATTAAAACTAGAGTTCAGGGTATTCCGCTTCTACAAAGTTGCCAGCACCACTCAGTATCCCCTGATCTCCTAAATTGTAAAGCCCACGTGTGTCTCTTAGGAGCGACACTACCAAAGCTACGCACACCTCCCCGGCCTTCTTCACCCGATACATCTTCCCAGGTTTGTAGCATAATACCGCTTTTCTGCATCCTCACAAATAAGTTTGCTCCCAATACTTCATCGAGCATTAAGCCAGATTTTTGAATATCTGCACTTGTCACAACTTCCGATACCGGAATAGGATTTTTCGTCACGGTGATTCGTTTCTGTGGTCCATTATAAAGGGGTGCCTTTTGTTTCATATCAGATGGTGGCACTGAAACTGTTAAAAATGCCTGTCCTTGATCAAGCCAGTTTCCATTTCGCAGAAGATAGTAAAGACGAGTTAAAATATTAGAAGTGCCAAGATTTCTTACAGTCAGACCACTACTATGTAAGCTGTCTGAGTTATCCGCCAGTGATCCCGCAGTACGTGGTGGTGTATAATTACTTTGATATGAGGATCCACCATAACTTGAATTGTTGTCCCGAGAGCTATACTCAACCCATGATCGAGAGATATTAAATAGACCTGCTGCACCTGATAATCGTTGAAGAGCTGTCATAGCCATATTGAGTTTTCCAACATCTCGGTTATTTTGAACTCGCGTTGAAGCACGATATGACTTTTTTCGTCCTATCCCAAACAAGTATCGCCGTCGGCTATTAGCCATTGCGTTGGTATAGAGCTGTAACTCAGCTTTCTTGATCTTATTGTGCTCTTCTAATTCAAGGTATTCTTTATTACGAAGCCGCAATCTATTAACAGCAGCATAGAATGCATCACAAGCTGATGGTGTGGAAAGTCTATATCGTAATGTATCGCCAACCTTAAGTGGAGATGATGATACTGAAAAATCCTTCGTAAATGATATAGCAGACTTAATCTCAATGTCAATTGCAGTGCTCTGTCGAACCTGAACTTCTGATGTTAATGTTTGTTTTAGGATGGATCTTTTTTCTTCTGTGCTCTTTCTCGTATCAAATCCTGTTGAGGTATCGATAGTAAAACACTCAATCAGGCCATCCATTACTTGGACTAGAGTCTCGTTACTCAAAGTTAGCCATTTTCCTGCCAACCCATTCCACTGAGATAAGACCGCAAAAAATTGTTCTGATGGATGCTCATACGTTTCTTTTAAGTCAAGAGGGACAGGAAATTGTGGTGTTGGTAATGAATCTCTATCAATCTGAACATTGACATTCGATAAACTTGTGTTAGGATCAGTTAAGCGTTTGGAATGAATGTTAGATTGTTTTTCTGACTTTTCGTCATCCATCTCATCATCTGAAATTTCTTCAGATAATGAGCTCATACAACTATCTGTGTCAACACTTCCTTCAGAAGAGCTATCAGATGAATCCGACGGCTGATATTCATACTTTAGAGGAGAAGAAATAAGCTGGATTTTTCCTCTAGGAGCTATGATGTCTGGGGATGTAGAGTTTCCAGATACCAGGGTTTTATGTACTGGAGGCGGTGGTGCACCATCATCGCGAAATCCTAAGGTGGTTTGTTCAGTTTGGGAATCTAAGTTTTTTTCTTCAATGTCCAAGTCAACTTTTGATTGAATGATTTCATTCATAGATTTACAGGGCCTTTCAATTTGCAAATTAGTTTTTGTTGACAAACTTAAAGAATTTGAGCCTTGTTCATTACTAGAGCTCCATGACTTTGGAGCATACACACTAGAATCATCACCTTCAGTCTTGCTTTCGAATTCTTTTATATCTATGAGCTTTTTTAAGGTTTCGGAAGGATCCCGGAATTCTAGCAAATGATTCTCTTGTCTGTTATTCTTTTGAGTCAGTGTTAAACCCGCCAGTTCCTCAGAAGCTGGTTCACCAATTGGGACCTGATCAGACTCTTGCTCATCCAAGAGTTGGATAATCGTCATAGCATCAAAATCTGCATTGGGAATAGAAAAATCTAGTTCTGGATTAATTTTGAGCTTTGCTCGAGTAATAGGTGGAGGAATTGGTTGTTCGCCAAGCATACTGATCCAGTCTGCAGCAATTCTTTCGGTTGTAGCGTCAAGTATTAAAAATTGTGCGTTTTTTTCTCCTAAAATGCTGTCATTTACCATCACAATTACTTGTTCTTCCGTATTCCCGAGTCGAGCTGACAGTAAATTTTTGGGAATAGGTTCAAATAGGAGGAAAGGATCCTTGCTATCGTCTTTGAATATGAGTAGATCACCTTCATCGACGGAGCTTGGTAGGTTTCTTAGTACAAGCTCAACGCTACAATTTATGCGTTGACCCGTAGAGTGTAGCATCTCGAATGAAAAGCAGTCTTTAGCAATGACTTGATATTGATGATTAATTTCTATAGGGCCGGCACGGTCGAGAGATTTAAAATTACGAGCACGGGATGTATTAGCGCTCCATGCTTGTCGATCTACTTTGCGGGCGTTTTCTTCTTTAATGCGATTCTTTCGAAGATTAAGAAGAGTCTCATAATTAGAACAAATTCTTTTTGCTTCCTCACATGTTGAAGGAAAATCAATTAAATTCTATTAAAATTAGTTTCATTACCAACTTTTGAAATTGAGAACTTGCCTTCAGTGCTTTATTTATATATTTAATCCGAGTAATTGGCTTTTTGAGGAGATCATCCACCACTATTTTTTCTCCCTTCTCGCCAAGCAAATCTCCATTACGATCACGTTTCATCTCATCCATTGCTGTCTTGGTGCAGGAAAGTGCAGGTGCAAGGTTGACGACAATATCTTCAAATCCAGAATTCCATGCAAGCAAATACTCTTCGTAAACAGCTTGAACCGAGTCGGCCCAGATAAGTAGCGCGTAAGCATCAGCTAATGGTATACATTTATGATGACTCTGTATTTTTACGAGAGCATTCCCCATTTCAATTATAGGTCTAGAGAAAGAAGCTGCGTTAGTCACTAGATATCCGAATAATCCTGAGGCGTTTGACTCTGAGAAGATGCATCTCAATAAAACAGGGATTACCCCATCAATAAGTGTTTCTAATTCACGCATGTACTGTAATTCATCCTCAGCGAGTTCTATTAAAACATCTTCTATAGAAGAAATAAAATTTTGCTTTTTGCTCATTTGAATGCTTCGTGCTGCTCGAATACTCCCTTGTCTTCCGGGTTCCGAGGTGTCAGAAAGTGATAAAATGGAGATGAGATCAGAGTGTTTTGTAAGTCTTCTTTTCAATTCTGGACTTTTCAACTGCTTTCGCTGGCTTTTACGAGACAGGCTCCTGTGAGTTGATACAGTATGAATTGTATCTTGAGTGACAGTGTTTTGGGAAATAATTGATTCTGACCTTGATCCTAATGAAGAACTATTTGAAGATCCTTCAGAAAGAATTGTGGAAAGACCATGAGTATAGAATTGTTGAATAGGTCGTTGATGACGCGAGGTTGATGTCTCCGCTTCATCGACATTTAATTCTGATGTTGAATTTTCAGTTAGTATCTGATCTTGAGTTTTTGCTGATTCACTTGTTGGTTTTGGCCTCGAAGTTTTCAAATTGGAATCAAGTATTTCAATTTTTTTTTCTTTTAAGCTGCTTGTATCACAGGACTTTGTCTTGGAAGGTTTCTTCATAGTAGATTCTCCATGGAAAGCGTTAAAAATAGACTCTTTGATTGGTGTCATTTTGCTGGAGCTGGTAGTGAAAGCATGCCGCCTTGCCCGGCTTCTTTTCAATTCTATAGAAGGTACGCTTCTCAATGAAGGAGGTTCCGGTAATTTTGATGATATGAGTGGTGATAGAACTGTACTCCGCCCTGTATTAGGTTTCCGGCCTTTCGAAAGATGAGCTGTCTCCTTACATGTATTAGTAGCTTTAGAATCAGTCTGAGTAATCTTCGAAGAGCTTGTATTTCCATCGTAGGACGCGGGACATTTAAAAGTTGAAATCGGTGGTACAGATGAATCAACAAACGGGTCACTTGTTGTTCTTAACCAAGACTCAATACTGGCTGGTTGGGTCAAGTCACTTCTACGAGGCTCTGCAGCGTCACTGACAATTTTTTTACTTCCACCATAGACCATCTTCAGAACATTTGGAACCGTAAGACTCGAATTCCTTTTCGATGACGATTTCTTAATGGTCTCTGCTTCTGCGCCTAAAGGCAAATCGAGAACACTGAAGGCCGAGTTTCCAAACGGGATCTCATTCAATGATGTTGACCGAACTTTTAATCGATTTCTCTGAGATTCACATTTTCTATTTCGAAATGATGATGTCAACTTATTCGAATCTTTTTCTTCCTCGGGGAAAGAATTCTTAGTGATTTTCTTCATTTTTTGGCTATCATGCGTCTCATTAATTCTTGAATTTGTTGACTTGCTAGTGACTGAAATCTGTTCTTTTATTCTAGAAGCCTTAGAGCCATTTTCAGGATCTAAAGGCTGTGTCTTGTGGGTAGAAGCTGACATTTTTGCAAGATTCGATTTTGAGTTTTCTATTGTCTTTCCAAAATCTTCGTTTAATTTCCCAATCTCAACCTCATCAGAAATGGCTCTCAAGGCGTATTCTCGATTCAAGTTACCTTTTTGGTGCGATAAAGACCTTACTCCAATACAATCATCAAGATTATTTTCATGTTTTTCAGTCTTTACTTTATCGTTATTATTCTGCAAATTTGAAGCTGTGACATTTTTCGTAGGGCTCGGAAAGGTGGGTTGTAGAGTAAATATCTCCCCTGCATCATCTGATTCATGTAGATCAGAACTTGCTACTTGCGAAGCATTAGAGTAGGGCCTTTCTAAATTCTCTAGACCATCAAATTCTGTCTTCCCAATCCAATCTTGAACCTTTTTTTCCAAAGTGGTGTTAGGAGCTCTTGTTGATAGTAACCGCTTAGATAGACTCTCTCCTATTTTGGGTAGGTTTTTTTTATCACGTTTTACCCAGTGGCTATCATTCCTGACACATTTTTTTTGGAATTGCAGTTTGTTGTCGTACCGCTTCACGATCAGTATAGTTTGATTTTTCTCTATAAGATGTCGTTGTCTTCTCTGGAGTTCGTGGCTTCAATTCTCTGGATTCTGTATTTAGTTGTACCCCCTCCTTCTGTCTAGCTTTGCTATTTTGTTCATTTTCTTCTCCGATTCCAGTAGTACCTTCATATACAGCACTTGACATCTGCCACTTTCTTACTCTATCTTTAACCTTACCAGGCTCTTGAAGTTTAGAGACAAATTCAGATTTCATATCCGCCTTGACCATCTCCAAGCTAATTCTTCGTAGAGGTGCCGTTCTCCGAGCTCGAGGTGAGCCCGTTCTCCCCAATAAAAAATTCTCAAATAAGGTGGGTTCCATTCTCCTCCCCCCAGCCTTCTGCTGCAAAGGCGCGCTATGAGAGGTTCCATACTTTCCAAGCGGTCGATTCGGAGTTCTTCGATGACTTTTAGTGGTTGCAAGTTTCGTGGCAGGACCTGAAGACTTTAGTTTCCCTTGAATTGGTATTTCTTTGGACTGGCTTTGTCTCGTAGGCGTTTGGGTAGCAGAGCTATCTCTCTTGTGTCCCTCTGTTATGTTGGCCTGCTGCATACTTTAAAATTACACTTAAGGCTAAGAGTTACACAGCGGATCCCTATATGCTCCAAAACTCTTGGTAATTAGCAAATTCTCCTCGGACTAACGAAGCCTGTATATTGGTTTGCATAATACGATCATTCAATAATATTTCAGATTGATAACCTAAATTATAGGCCATTGTAATGCATTTCTTCTGTGAAAAAGCGGGCGTCAGAATGATTATCATCGGCCTAATTTTGAGTAGTGCCTGGTTTGGGTACACAAACGATGTTCGCGTCAACTAGTTGCCATAGCAACATAGATACGGCTTCTGGTAAGTAACTTTCTCCCGAACTAGCTAGTCACATCGCCAACGGAAATCTTCCCAATCGAATCTCTGCAAGCTAGGATCTAGTGCACCTCATGAGACACGATCTGTTTTATAGTTATAACAAAGTATCTTCTACTTACTATCTACTACTTATTATCAGAAATCGGTGGGTCCGTTGCGCTGGGTATGATTGGTCGTGCAGAGCATTAAGCGAGGATTTATCGCTCGAGATCGGCGAGAAAGGGCGCTAAATAACAGCAATAGCCGAGCACCCTATCAACATTTTTCGGACGGCGCGACACATAACATTTCAGGATGAGAGAAAAAATAAATCAAAAAGGTATCGTTGGAAAGTAAACTTTAAGCGCTATCCTCGGTGTCAATTTCGACTATTTTGAGGCATTTTCAGAGGGTGCTTATTATTTCATTGGCTCAGAGACGACAGGCCTCAGTACACTAGATAGGCCAGACAGACCCGATATTCGCCACTTTTTTCGGTGAAGTCGAAGCTGTCTTTTAGCACGACTCCTCATTCGCTAATGAAAATAAGTGGAGTCCAACACAACATCTAGAGCATTATCCTCGCACTAACAGGCAGGGGTACAATAACAGGCAACCACATTTAAAAACACCACAGCTTCTTATACACCATATTGAACATTAAAAGACCATTTCAAAGCTTTTTTAACACTCTTTTTATTAGGCTTCCTTTTTCCCCATTGGGATAGGCTTTCTAGATTTCTAACTTCATAAACTAGTTGTCAGATTCTTGTGTTAAAGCTGGCTTGATGGCTGCAGTTGTTACGGGACTAACCCGTGGATAGATACTGGCTGAGCCAGTACACTAATACTCGAGTAAGATGTTAATACAAGGATCGATTGTTAGAGATTGTACCTTTCTCCCTTCGGAAAGACAGCTGCAGATCGTAATTAGAATTATGTATTTAAAAGTCAGAAGAAGTACGAGATAACTTCTCTCCTTAGCTTTAGTTAATTGATTGATTCTATCTGGACTTGCTCTGTTGTTAATCAACATCAACTGATCCGGCAACAGCAGTATATTTAAGGATAAATAGATATCTTTTAGCATCAACATATAGATAATCATTTTACGAAGATGATAAATAACATCCTAGGACCGACTTGGAACCAATTTTGATAATAGATAGTCCAAGATCAATTCAGTTCGGTAGTCCAAAAAGTTATGATTTATTCTCTCGAGGTAAATAAAGCTTTAAATGCATTCTCTCCATTTCTTGAAGTGGTAGACGTCGGATTCTTGATTTAATTGATCTTGAATCATAGTGCTATTCGTGGTTGTAGATTGACATGTAATCGGCTAAAGTGACCTTGCACGAGTATCCGAGGACGAGCTCTTTTGCGAGCTTCAATATCTATTCCTTCTTTTATTCAACTTATCTGTATTGTTTGTTGAGACAGGTAGAATATGAGAAGAAATTATTTTGAATGACTTTTACACTAAAGCATAAATTGAAACATCCATGCTTGATGCGCTCGCTATATTACGTAACCTAGTCTACAAAGTGCAATTAAATTACGCAGTAAACTATATCATTTATATTAGGGCCGGTCAGACTTAGAATTAAATTTCATACAAATTTGTGAAGAGCTTTTTTGTGTAGGAATTTATACTTTCCACGTGATGCTTAATCAGCAAAAACCACATCAAAAACTTCATATTGATAACTACTCCAGACACAAAGTCCTTTATCTGTTTCAATATTGGTTCAATCTTTTTCATAAAGAGAGTGTGACTATCGCTTTTAATTTT
>PEDP01000094.1:0-42711 GCA_002918395.1 Erysiphe pulchra
TAGAGCTTTAATAGCGTCTCCAACTGAAGTAACAGTCTATTTTGTTTCATTTAAATTGTCATTCTCTGGAGAGCACTTAGAAGAATTAATAACAGACGTCGAAGATAGTGAGGAGAAGTCTTCCTTGAATGGATCAGTGTTAAAGACATTAATCGATGACTTTTCAGTTACAACATCCTAATCCACTTCCACTTTAGTTTGTTCATTAATTGAGCATTTCTCTGTCCCAAGATTCTTCTCTATTATACCGCTCTTTTTCAGTGTAGTAGTTTTATACAGTTTTGAGCAGACTTTTGATGTAGGTGTTATTCGTCCTATTCATCATTGAGATCGAAACGCAGTTCCCATCGTCTGGGGGCCCAGGAAGGGGGCAAGCTTGGTGAATACCGGCGGCGGCGGCATTAACTCAAAGTAGGAAGTAACTTTTGAAGTTTAAACTTAATAAAATTGTATAGTAATTGTTACAGCTGAGTATCTTTTGCTTTTGATTAAATTGTTATTTACGAAGGGAAACATAATTTTGGACCAAATGTTTTGCGCCACGTGACATGATAAATCCCGCACGGACTCGATGTCGCTTTCTTGAACTTTAATGAACGGACAGAGTCATCATGAAAAAGAATATCGTTCTATACGCCATCACCCCCACAAAAAAAACATCCTAATCATTGCTCATATCCTTATCTAATCATTTTCACCCACGCACCGGCACCGCTAGAGCGAGCTGAAAGCCAGAGTAAGAAAGGCACCGCCCTACGATTGTGAACGGCCGAAATGAGGGGCTGAGACATGGTAATGACGGGAATGAGTTGACTTAAAAAGCAGTCGAAGGAGAGAATTTTAACAGTGGATTGGCTGAAAATTGGTATACGCCAATCAGTGACTCAGAAAGGTCTAGAATTGTGTGCAATGTGGGGGCAAATTATATTTCCTTATGTAAATATATATAAAAAAAGATAGTCACTTTATATATTTTTCTTGGTTTAAACTTGTTTTTCTTACGCTTCCATCTTTTGTTCATAGACCGCACAATAGGATGCGAAAGGTTACAGCGAAAATTACAGATACAGGTATAGAGAGAAAGCAAAGAGGAAGAGAAAATTAAAATTAAAAAACTGACTACTTTACAAAAGAGTCCATCTTTTCTCTGCTTCTTTTTGACCTTTTCGACCTCTTCTAGCTATTAATTCCAAGGTAGACTTGATGGCAGCTGCAGATCGACCAGGAAATTTTTTCTTTAGTACCTCGATGAGACCGATTTTCGAGAGATCACTTCCAACTACCGCGGTTTTGAATTCTTCCATATCTTCAGGGGCGATAAGTTTGGGAGAAGAGTGATGAAGAGTTTCTTTACTTTTAGGTCTTGGCATCAAAGTGACTTGATAAGGGATAGAAGATTGGTCTGTAGTTGCCGAAAATAACAAAAGTCCATCTGTTTTCGAGGGTCCTGGATTATGAATACCGAGTTGGTTCTGATTTTTAGAACTCAATGTGTTTAGATTGTTGGGTTTGATATCTGAAATTACTGTGGGAGCCCAATATGATGTTGAATATGGATCAATAGATGTCATTTTTGGATCTTGTAAGAATAAGTAATGTTAGCTTGCCTTGAAAAAATTCAAACAAAATGATCAAGTGTGACCCACCTAGTATAAATTCTATTCGATAGATTTCTAATGAAGTATGTGAATTTCTGGCATTACAATCTTCCCAGCAGAGACCGGTTGAAACAGGTTCAAGATCACCGGTTAGATCAAACTGTCTTGAACGAGGATTCTCATCATTTTCGTCATCTAAAAAGCCATCAATATCTTCTGCATCATCCACATCATCTTCTTCGTCATCACTTTGAAGGTCTTCTCCTTCTTCATCTTCAACCCATTCTGCTTCACTGTCATAACCATAGTCAACGTTTGGTAGATCTTTCCGCAATGGATTGCGAGCCAATTTTGCATACCATGAATTGGCTGGTTTGAGAAAGTTCCAATATATGGTGGTCTAACGTCTTCATGAAATTTCAAAGATTTCACGGGAACCGATTTAAATATTAGTTCATTCGAGTGATATGGAGAAAAGACATTTTTTGTGTTTGGCCTTCCATGATAAAAGTCTTCCATTATTTGACGAGTAGTCCTTTTTACCCTGCCTCGAGGCAAACGGTTCTTAGACAATAAATTCAGCGTTTCAGATATTTTTGGAGGCTTCTCTAATACCTGACCACTTTTTATACACTCATCAATATTATCTTGTGCCCGCTTCATTGAGTTTTGATCTTGCTTAAACCGCTTAGAAGGAGCCAGTGTCACACCATTTTGAATAAAAAAATCCGGAAATAATTTGGAATACGGTGATAACGGTTGAGTAGGATTTTCTAATGCTTGAGAGGTCTCAGATTTAACTTCAATATGAGGAGAAACAGAATTCAATGAGCTTTGAGCTTTCACGTTTGTCAAGCCTTCTCGAGGTTTGTTTGATGATGGAGCAGCAAAAAAACTCCCAAGCCTCAATTGACTTCGCTCTTTTTTCTGGCGTTCTTCTTCCTTCCTTTTCTTTTCTTCCTCTATCTTTCGTCGCTTCTCATCTCTAGCTTGCTTTTCAATCTCCAGAGCGGCTCGCTTCTCCTCTCTTTCAGCTTCTTTTCTCTTTCGTTCGGCTTCTTTTCTCTGTCGTTCCAATTCCCGTTCTTTTTCTTTTCGGGCCTTTTCCTCATTTTTCCCTACGTTTGTAGTCTCTATAGTATCTTTTTTTAAATCATGCTCAAGAAGCTTAGCTTTTTTATATGGAGGTTGGGATGGTGCAATTATTTTAGGAATAGATGATGTCGTTGGAGACACTGAGGCGACAACTGAGAATACTGGTGCAGTTGATACTGTATCAAACTCTGAATGACAATTTTCTCCTAAGAATAAAGTAGTAGTTGCGTCTTCTACTTTAACACATTTCTTACTGAAAGAATCATGATCCCTTTTGAGGGTCGATTGAGGTACACCAAGAGACATTTCCAGAAGGTATTCTCTTCTTGTTATGCACTAAATTCTTTTAGAGCGTAATATTGTCACCAAACACATCGATTTAGATTTTTTAAATCCTTACTGTCTCCCTCCCCTCTGTGGTTGTTATGATTCCCAATCTGGATTAGCGCGTGTCGTCCTAGCAATTTGACAATCCTATCGACTGAGCATCAAAATTACATCTTAATCCCCTATCGTTTTAAATTCCAATAAAATCCACTCATTCCATGAAAATACTACAAACATATTGTTGCGTATAACCTCATCCAATAGATGTGGGGGGTCAAGGATAACGCGTATTGCCTATCGTTGCGAACGTCCATAAAAGCATAGTACGCGTATCGTCTAAACTGTTCTCTAACACGCGACGTGATAGAAAAAAGAGAGCATTTCAGAACTTGGGAACGATTATAATGTTGGCCCATTTAAAGTCTTAAGGTAATAATATGTAATAACCTACTGGCCTCAAGTTTATTCGGGTGTCTGTTGTAATCAAAACAGATACCCGAAACCATTTTGCTAGCTAATTCACTCGATAAAAGATCAGAGTCTTCTTTCCCCTTTATATTGATCAGTCAAGTACAACAAAATAATCCACTGCGAAATAAGGGAAAAAAAAATAAGCTGTGTCACTCTATCTGCTATGTGATATTCTTCCTGTGCTCGCAATAACGAGAAAATAGTATGATTAAACAATATAAATCTCTACCGATTATCATGATGTATAATCTCCTTCATGAAGATCTACTATTTACTAGCCAGGCTATTGCTCTTAATATTTGTCGACCCGACAACACGATGTTCCCGTGCGCTTATTTATTTCCTCTTATTATTTAAGCGGCGAGGGTATTATTTTATATAGATTCAGAACCCCCTTCTTGAACTTTCACTTCAACCGTATGGTAAAACCATTGAAGAACTCGGTCCGTAGGATTTGGGCAAAAAGGAATTTGAAGAAACGGGATGTTCATTGGGGAGACAAAAAAGGAATTTAACATTAATCAGGGAAAATTTGTAACGGTGTGACGATAAGGGAATTTATTGGAACGAACTCAATATATTTCTAAAAACAGAAGTTTCAAGGTAAAGGAATGACGAACAAATAATAATGAAAACTATATTTATATACACTATAGTATCCCTGCTAGGGCAGTTCTGCTGACCCAGCAACCAAGCAATAATATACAGATCACATGACTATTAGCTGTAATCACTTCGTAATCTCATATGACGGGTTGTCACAAACGGTAGATATATCTACTGCTTCGAATATTCAATCTACTGGTATTTTAGTAAATAAGTTTTTAAAGAGTCACTATTAACATTTTCCTTCCTTCCCATTCTCTCTAAGTTAGTCATAACAATCATATTTTGAAGTACAATTTGAAGAATGGTCTTCACAACGGAATTCCCAACAACATTTGGTATTTTTAACATGTTCAAATAAAAAAACAAGAGTTAACTTCTTGGTCACTAACATATCCAACTCCTTAAAGCCCACTTACAATGATCCAGACGCCTCTTCATAATGCTCCCTTTTTTGCTCAATAATCATCCATGTAAGATAAAACAAGAAAATAAATGTAGACTCAGTCACTGTCCACATCAGGATTTGCAATATAAAGTCGACCCGTATTCTGTTTTAGGGCTCTATCATCGACACTCCCCTTTCTTTTCAATTCAAGGGTTCGAAGGCTCTGATTTCGAGATACAGCTGATTGACGGATACTGTTTGGAGCAAACCGTAAGGCGTCCGTCGTATTAAGTTCCAACAGAGTATCCGCCTTTTCCTCGGCACTTCCACTACTCATACTGCGGGAGTCATAACCTTTACTTGTGGCATAAGAATTTCGGCGAAGTAGAGATGGTTGCTGTTCACCTAACTGTATACTTGATCCAGCCCGTTTCCCAACCATTGAATTTGTGACAGATTGCTGAAGGTAGCTGAAGCCTTTTTTATGGCCTTGGTAACTGCTTCTCCCACTACTAGTGCGTCGAGGGCTTGTATAATCTAATGGATAATCGTCATTTTCGTTACTATCACCTCCTTCGACTTCTGACGCGCTTAAGCGTAGTGGGACGCCCCCAAAACCACCCACAAGATCGGCGGGGTTATAACCAACTAAATTCTGCTTCCCATGATTCCTGATCTTTGCTGTAACCCTATTGCTACTTGAAAGGCTTGCTGACCCACTTGTAGAGGTTCTATGTTTAATTGGACTTCCTATAACTTCCTTTGCCGCTCGCATCTTTGCAGCTTTAAGCTGAGCTTGTAATTGGGGATCCTCAAGCTGTGCGCGTTCACACCATACAGTCGCTTTTTGCTTACGCATCAGGGTCACATAGCTAGTAGATTGTGCATGACCACTTGATCTTGACGAGGCCGATCTTTGAATATCTTCCAGGGCACCTGAATATTGGATTGTGCCAGTGCCACTGCTTGCGAATGTCGACGAGGTCGCATTAGAAGGTGTTCGACGGGTGGTGTAGTTTTGAGATTGCATATTTGTGACATAAAAACTTTCAGTTGGTAGCTGGTAGAGATTACTAGGAAGAATCACACTTGAGGCGGTACGACTTCGAGTTTTAACGTAGTCATTGTGGCTGAAAGAGGGCGGGATGTGAGGGAGAGATTTCTGAACACCAAGCTCCATGACGAGAGAGGAAAGGTGGTGGAGAAAGAGAAGTATGTGTCACTTCGTGGTCTGACTTCCGTATTGTTGTTTTTGTTGTTACCCGCCGTGTGACATGGAAGCTAGCTATTAACTAGCAGCCAGTTGATGGTTGAAGCAGAGGGGGTGGATTTAGTTGCCTGTTCCCAGAACGGCAGAATAGAATCGATGATGACTGATATGTAGATATATTTCCTTCCTTTCTCTTCTTGCTTGCTCCACCTCTTGTCTTCTTTTTTTATTTTGGTTAACAGCTTCGTCTGCTCACGGCAGCGAGCGATCGAGCGAGGAGAGTGATGAGGGATATGAGCGAAAAGTGACAGGGAAGGGCAAGCAGGCGCTAGTAGTAGTTAGCAGTTAGCAGTTAGCAGTTAGCAGCAGCTAGCTTTTACAAAGGCGGTGGGGGGAGGAACCCTGCAGGGACTGTCGGGGGGACCAGCGCTGCAGAAGCTCCCGAAGAGGGAAAATGCCAAAATAACAAATGCAAATAAATCAACAAAAGCTGGACAGGCAAAGGACTAGATCTTCCTTCTCCTCCTCCGTCTCCCATCTGGACCAGAGCGTAACAACTAACTGCCTGACTTGACTTGCTCAAATGGGCCCGGGCGTGTTAAAGTAGAACTTTCCTCCTTTTCTTCTGCTAGCGGCGGCGGCGGCGGCGGCAGCGGCAGCGGCGAGAGAGCAGAGTTATGAACAATTCATTCACAAGTAAATTTACAATCAACTACTTAATTCACTGGACAAACTAACAGCAGGGGCAGAGGAAATACTCATTACGTAAGATGCCTGTCGATAGGCAGATCAGATCAATTCTGTCTTGTCGGTTTGTTCCAAGCAATCAATCACTTACTCACTCACTCACGCACTTCTTGGCCCAACCCCTGCGGCTTGTTATAATAACTGCAGCAATGATACAGACAAGCGCGGGTCTTTATTACGTACTGGCGGCGATGATTGGCTCAGGTCCTATGTGAGCTAATCAGATGCATCAACTAGACCCACCCGTGTATATAAAATATACCGTCGTAAATACCAATAGATCCTGTTTGCCTGTCTGCCTGCACAATGACGATAGTGCCTTTTTTTTTTGAATTTTTCAAACAAGCAAGCAAGCAACAGCAGAAACGTCAAAATAGCTGCTCAAGAACCCGAGTTAGACCATCAGAATTGCATTTACTCATTTACTCAGCTACTTACTCACTTCTCAGATGAGGGAAGGTGACCGACTGACTTGGCATGCATAAGACAAAACGTCGACCATCGATGCAAGCAGCCAGTGAGTGAGTGATCTTCCTTAGCTGTGCTGTTAATATCCATCCTCCCTCCTGTTTCCTCTCTGATCAGACGTAAACAAGTGCGCTGTAATTGGGTTAGCCCGTAGAAAAAGAAAGCAGCTTATAGTGTCTATGTAGTCAAGTGAGACTACGCTTCCATAGATAGTAAATGAACAACTACAACTGGGAGCGGGCGGGCCAAACAGCAGAGTCAAGCATGCAATGCAGAGCGAGCAGCATATTGCTGTGGGCCGAGTGGTGGAGCGGTAAACCGTCCGGGCCCTTCTGCCAAAGTAAAGTCTGAGCACCTGCCCCCATGCAACAAACAGATTTACTCATGTTTCGCGCGGTTGAAATTTACAGGATGGTGAAGAAGTCATATCTGAATAGTTGAGGGTTTGAAGTATATTTGGATGGATATCAGCGTAGTTGAGGAGAGACCAGTTGTGACATCTTAAAAAGGGATCTGAACCTATAACATGCAAATATATACCTTCCATCACTGTCTATATCATAACATGCCTCTAGGCTGCCTGCATACACAATAAATGTAATTTTTAATAAAAAAACGCCGTCTGTCTTTCTGGCTGGCCGAGAACTTGCAGTTGAGGTATATATTTCCTCTTGTTCGTTATTACCTTAAAAAAAAGGAAAAATCCGAGTTGACTGTCTATTTGGTACATATCCGTCACTTTGAGCTGCTCTTCTTTATTTACAAACTACTTGTTGCCAGGGGAGTTCCAGTGTGTTTCTCTCCATGTAGCGCCGTACAAACAGAATCTATTCTATACTGGCAGTAATCAAAAACTGCTGGTAACGGAATTCGTGACCTGGTATCGTCCCAAGTGGTAGTAGACAGACAAGGTACAAACTTATTTTTGTAGTAAGTAGTCAGCCAAATTCACCTTGAACCCCACCTAAAAAAAATCATTGATCTGGGCGCGTCTCTTTCCAATGGAAAATATTTTTATTACCTTACTTGTGTATAAATGCCAGTCAACAAAAACAGCAATAACAACTTCTGACATAAGCAGGAAAGTCAGTCAGTTGAAAGAAGTCAAAAGTCAAAAGCCTTTAATACAGTTTTCTGTATTTCGACTCCCTCCCACACTCACTTTTCATTTGTTTGCTCCCCCCCCTTCTTTTTGGTCTAGAATCTGATGTAGACCTTTAATCCGGCAGGACAAATTGTAGCCGATAGATTGTTTGTTATCAGCCGAATGGCAGCCACTGTGATGTAGTTTTTGCGGCTGATATTCAAATTAATTTTTAATCTTTCAATCTATTCATATCCAATACATCCCATTTTTTAAGCTCCCAATTTAAATCCCAATTATCAAAAATCAAAAAGAAAAAAGACAGCCTAGTCATTGATCTACAACGAAACCCTCTGCCAATAAGCAGGCTTAGTGACCCTATCGCGAAAACGAAAGCAAAGAATAGCTTCAAAGATTAGTGCCTGCCACAAAAACAAGCAGCAGAAATAAAAGAAATCCGGAACGTAAAAGCAGCTGCAAGCTGCGAAAGAAAAAGATATGATCAACTGGTTGAGACAGTCCGGGGCGATGATAAGTGAATAAATTAACTTATATCTGGATCTGATAGATCAATACGAGGTTGCCTCAACCCCATACTGCAAGCTTCATTAGTTGCAGTAAATAGTATAAGAAACATCAACCCGCGGTAAAACGCTCTCCAGAAACTGTGAGACCTGATATATTTTTTACATAAATTTCTTTTTTGTTATCTATGTCCTGGCTGATTTTCTGGTTCTACAGGAACGAGATACATGTACCTCAACAACTGGAGGGTTTCCATGTTGTTATAGAACGCAATAGTCTATATGAAAGTGTTAATTAAATTATTGCTAGCTATCACCTAATCTGCCAAAATGGGCGCTTTTAGGTTTATGAGGCTTTTAATGATCTCAAGATTACCAACAAAGCATTCAACTTGATACTGCCGGCCCAGGAGATGTCCATCCAGAGACCGAGAGTGAATGCTTGACAAACATAAATCCAAGCGAGTTAATCGAAGACCACTCAACTATGTATTTGTCCGATTAATCACTTGGAACCAACATATTTAATTACTCTCAAATTGATGAGTCAGCTCCTCTTGAACTCAGGCTGTTTCCCCACATCTAATCTCACGAATAGCGGACCAAAAGCCCTATCCAAAGAAATCTAGAGATATGACTTCAGAGACCCTAGATTCTATAGCACTGTCTATATGGCCTATGCAAATTCAACTTGAAGCTCAAAGAGAAGCGCATAAGTGTAGATTTCTGCTTGAGCTAGAAGAAAGTACTGCTCTCCGAGAAGAGTTGGGGAGAGACGTCGAGAAGAATGCTAACACAAACATCTCGAATGGGAACGCGCAGAAGCTCAAAGAGTTCAGAGGGCTGAGCTCCTGTTGATGATCCTCTTAGGTTGGAAAGAAAATAAAAAAAAGTCACTTTCCCTCGAATTTAATCTGACTTAATTACTACCTGAGTAGCAATTTTACAAAACGGAACCCTAAGACAGGAAAGCAAAAAAATAACTTCTCTTATCATCACGTATAAGAAATTGCTGTTTATGGTTAAGTTGTAGTTAATAGTCAATTGCAGTAAAAGTGAAGTGTGACGTTAGTGGCTCTACATTTCCCTGTGTAAGAGAATATAATCAACCGAAACAACTATTGACCAAAAACAACAAGCGGCAACAACCTCCCATCAAAATGTGACGTGAAGTTATGAGGTAGCCCCCTTCTTTTCTATTCTGGAATAACTCACTCTCTCATTCTTTGCTTATAGTATTTCGGCATAGAAATGGAATAAACAAGGGGTTTATAATATGAAGAAGATAATGGAATAACCAGTAGATAAAATACATTGAATCCTGCCAACTATCAGTTAAACGATTTCTTTTTTTTGAAAAAAAAAAAATGAGAGAAAACTCCTGGACCCAAGCCATTGGTTTTTTAAAAAAGTCAGATGCATCTCCTTCCCTCGAAAAAATAAATTGGAGCATCTGATTTCTGTTCAGTTGCGTCCAAACTAAAAAACTACATACAGCTGGATCCCCCCTTCCTTCCTCAAATGAAAGACATCTAAATTTTTTCATTTGCTTGAATGAGGTAGATCACCTTTAAATACCCATCTCTCTCTGCACTAATCGTGCTCATCATTATGCCAGGAACCCTCAGAAGAAATGATTGGACTAGTTTTTATTTTCGGTCGACTTTTGAAGATACTCTCATAATCATGATCGCCCTCGATAAATTCTATGGCTGCTAAAGTATTATTTTCAGAACTTATGTTTGTCTTCTCTTCAACTTTTTGCAGATGACCGAGTTTCCTCTGGTTTTTCTTTTCCTCTTTTATACTTCTTCGTCGGTCTAGTTGAGCTTTCTTTTGAGCTGCTTCAAACCCAATCATACTATTCCTAGTCCGTTGAACTAAATTTGCACAGGAGTCGGACTCAACTTCGAGCATACTTGACCTTGTTGCCGCAAAAGATTTGGCTTCCGATAAAGGTTGATGTGAATTAGCTATATCACTAGTTTCATTATTCGTCTTTAAGAGTTGTGAATGAGGCGTACGCGACATTGTTAATCGAGTTCGCTCGGCCAAAGAAGGAGGTATTGAAGATTTCTTAGGTGATGGGCTAGACGATGAGATATCATCCAAGATTTGCTTAGCAAGATCTACCTCTTCTTTGAAATTATCTTCAGTTTTTATTAAGAAGCTTGAATCTTGAGGTTGAAGACTTTCATTGCTATGCTCAATTGGTCTCACATGTGATGTTTTTCTGACTTTCTTTTCATC
Source organism: Erysiphe pulchra (assembly GCA_002918395.1). NCBI lineage: Eukaryota > Fungi > Ascomycota > Leotiomycetes > Helotiales > Erysiphaceae > Erysiphe > Erysiphe pulchra. The sequence continues at coordinate 10,769 of PEDP01000094.1, forward strand.
CAATCTTGGGATTTCATGATTTCTATGATTAAACTTCGGCCTCTGTTCTTTTGAGAATTTGGGAATTTTAGAGATTCTATCAGGGTTGGCAATTTTTGAAGTTGTATCCTCTACTGTCAGTTGAGATTCGGCATTGATCGCATAATAATAAGAGTCTTGATCTTCCGTGAATTCAGCTGAGCCAGGAAAATCTATCTCAGTGATTGTTTCTCCTTTCATTTCGAAATGATTTTTTATTTTAGTAATTTGATCTTTTTGAATAGCGTTTTTTTCAACTTCGTCAAGTTCAAACATTAAATTATCAATCAGCTGATTATACTCTTTAAGAATGATAGAGTCGCACATGGGCGATTTATTAGATTCTTTATATCCTAGTTGTAAAGTCTGATGCTGAGAAAAGCTCAAATCTATGCTCTCGCGTCCTTTTGAAATTTCACTGAATTTCTCTTCAGTAGAAAAGTTTGGCGAGTTTGCCAGCCTCTTTTCAAGATCTCGCCATCGAGCCAGTCGATTATCCTGTTCTAGAAGTCTTTTATCAAGCTGTTCAAATAAATTTGGTTCCACCCTGTTTTCAATTTCGCAGAGAGTTCCATTAACAGCATGGTCCCATATATCGTAAAATCTGAGTTTTAGATAGGGTTCTCTCTTTATATTAGCTTCACCACATAGCATTTTCTGGATCCAATTATGATTTTGTGAACAACTAGCCCTTGTCTTTTCGTGAAGAAATCGGAGCTCTTTTTCAGAAGTATGTTGCTGATATGCTCTAGCATGAATTTTGTTCTTTAATTTCTCATTTTTCCTTTCTAATCGAAATTCTATTGTGTTCAGTAGTTCAGAGAAACCACGGAACTTCACACGCAATTGATCTTTCTCCCTAAGATGCTGACAGAGTGAGACTTTATGAGCAAATATTAAAGATGAAATAAGCTTCGTCTCTTCTTTGTAAGAATAATTTTCCAATGCAAGTCTTAATGCAATCGCCTCATGCTTTTGTTCATTTGTATCACAAAGAGTCTTTTTCAAAACCACATGCGAAAAGTTGGCCAGTAGTTCTTCAAATTTCTCGCCCTTACATTCATCTAGCATAGTTTTCCTAAGCATGATATCCTGGCCCAGAATTCCATTTCTCTTCGCTTGATCGAGACACCGGATAAGGGCGGAACGCAAATTTAGCGACTGGAGGGGTTCGAGGGGAGGAAAGAAAGGTTGTAGTTTCTGTGGTTATTACATCAACACCAAGTCACGTAATTAAAAGGTGCCTGAACATTACAGTACAAGCTGCCTCTGGATCCAAGAGAGTAAAAAGTTGATAGAGGGCCCATTCGACACAACGGATCCGATGTCTCTGATTTTGTTGTCCATTTTTGGAGGAAAATGTATGAGATTGAATATCTGGCCAATCTTCTCGTAGGTCGAGATTCAAAAGCCGTAAGTTGGTAATGAAAAGAGTCACATTAGAAGGTGCAGGGTAGAGGACTCGTAAATCTGCCGTCGCAGTTGTAGCAGTAACTTGAAGATTTTGGGGAACGCGTTGGTTTCGCGTTCCCACAGATAATGCACGAGTTAATGAAGTAGACATAGTAACTTAAGTAATTCTGTAAATCGGTTTTGCTTCATTATATGATTTGTATGTATAGTTGATTTTTTTTTAATAAATAAAACAGACAACTAAAGAATAGAGTGTGGTATCTCATTCGGTGTGTACACGTTGACACTTCACCGCCCTTTGAAGCAGAACTTTTTGATTGTGTGCAGTTTCACTTTCGGGTATCTCGTTACGTGAAGTTATGCATTTTCCATCGCTGTGACAGGGATACAGCTAAACCTCTATTTAACGAATCATTTTATAACGAAGAGAAGGGCGACTGACCAATCATCATTGTTCAAAGACAAGGACTAATGCCGCGCTAGACAGGGCAAAGTAGATTTATAGGGCTATTTTCACGCTAAATAGCCCTTCGGAGTGCACGATTAGTTCAGACCTTTTTTTATTTCTCACCATGCATTTTCAGAGTATTTAACTGTTTTACGGCTCGAGATAGTAGCCTTGAATAACCCTGCGCCAGCGCGTTTTTGGATAAAGACGAAATTTCAATTTCTTCGGTCACATCCATACCTGGCCGCATGCTAAGTTGAGATTCTTAACGGCTCAAAGTGCGGGAAGATTAATTGATGATCCTTGTATCTTAATATTTCGGGTTTAGAACCATCGAGACGCGGTTCATGAAATAATTTAGGCCTCACGCGTGGCAGAAATATACATCTCTTGTAACACGGCCTTACAATGCAACCATACAAGGATGAACAATTAAGGGCATGAGAGAGGACAATAGTATATTGGAAGTTAATGGCAATGAAAGGGCAAAAACCATCCTTGCAATAACTACGATTTTGAAAGGCTGCAAATTCGATGCAGCAGTAACTATTTCTTGCTACTTTTGCAGAACCTAACCATAATTGATGGTATGCTAGAAATAACGGACTCCAGCCTATCGTTGAAAATTGTGATCCTGTATATGAATATCAGTAGTCTTTCGTGCTTTCTCCCTAAGAATATTATGTAGCCAAGAAAGCAAAGCGAGTGAGCGATACTGCAAGTTTCGCTATTATTTCCCCTCTCTTAATATGGCCATCTATCGCTGGACAGTAACTTGAAAAGTAAAGTAATGACGGCGACTATAATTTACTTGGAGACCAAATCGGGTCGCGTTTTTCAAAAAAACTTTTCACTCCTTCTGACATGTTTTCACCATTGTCCATTCGCGCATATGTCCCTTTCAACAAAGTATTCGTTCCTTCTTCTGCACTGAGGCCCTGCCAGCCCATATTCACGCCCTCTTTACTACAAATTACACTATCTGGACTATTTTTGCATATCAATTGAGCCATTTTAATTGCTTCATTAACACATTCTCCGTTCTTCACGACTTTATTTAAGATGCCCCAATCTTTTAGCTCTCCAGCAATAAGTATTCTTCCAGTGAGGCATATTTCCATTGCCCGTTGCTTCCCAACTGTTCGAACTAATCTTGTTAGAGCTCCTCCAATGGCAACTACACCTAAAGTCATTAATTAGCGACAGCAAAGATACTGCTTTAAGATTATTTATATGCAGAATAGAAGGGATTTTTTATTATCATAATTGCACAAGAAATGCTAAATTCTAATTCGATTTATTTTAAAAGGGCGATTTACCAATCTTGACCTCAGGGAGAGCAAACTGTGCAACTTCATCAGCAATAACCAAGTCAGCATTGATCACCATTTCGAATCCGCCCCCAAAACAAACACCATTAACTGCGGCAATAATAGGTTTTTTACTAGCTCGTCGGCTTAAACCTCCGAATCCTGTTGGAGGCAAACTTTCTATAACGGAGACTCCACTATCAATCTTTTGTTTCCATTCTTTTAAATCTGCTCCAGCGCAAAAGGTCGAGCCATACCCTGTAAGAATTGCCACAATAAGGGAAGCCTCTGTATCAAACCAATTTAAAATGGCATCGAGAGCTAAATGATCTCTTACTCGGAAAGCATTCAGAGACTTAGGTCGGTTAATTGTGATAAGAATAATACTTGATGTGGGGTAACTGATTAGAAAATCTGGAAATGATGGAGGCATTGTTCTAAGTTCCTGTGCCATTTCTAGGATCAGAAAAACTTGAAAGCTAGATTGTTTCTATTACAGAAATTGTGACAACTTAAAGAAATAAATATCATTGTCGAACGAGTTCAGGGAATACAGTTAAATAAGCAAGTTCGCATAGCATCAGCTTGTTTCGGCAGTTCTATGCAAGGCTAGCGATCTACAATGAAACGATGCAGAAAATGACTAGGCAAAACAACTCATCAACAGACCTTCACCATAATCATTGCCAATTTTGTCCCAGAAGATCTTAAAATAAATAAAATTATGGTTGACAAATTTTACAGCCAAAAATTTTAAATCCTCAAAGATTGAAAGAGGCGAAAATCTACACCTTTCAGATCAACTCCTAGCCTTGAGTCTGATTGGCTCAGAATTTCATCCAAGCCAATTGCCTCTTTTTTTCTCGAATATCATATCATTCCAATGTGATTAAGCTTTACTCAGATACTCAAAGAGTGGTCGGAGAATTAGATAATATTGGTTACAGTTACTTGGCACCTTTGATACTCAAATACATACTGTGGCGCTGAATAGCTTAAAGGTGACGTTTGCGAATCAGCTTACAAAACATATAAGCCAGTAACTTACTTTTGCATTGTTATTTTTCACTCTGTGTGCCCACTAGCATAATGGATACCAATATCGACCCGTCTTTGATCAGCCTGACAACTATAATTACAATGCTCAGAACCATATTTTCAAGATTCTCTAATTTCAGTCGTTAGATACTTCTACAGCTTATGGACGGACCAGACCACTTATTAGAGCCTATCTTTAGAATTTTAATCTGTCAAAAACTGATTACAAGGAATTTAAGCAGTAGCTACACTCAAATCTCCTTATATGTAACGGTCCAGAGTCCTAAATTTTCCTTACCGCCTTAATGAGGATATCCTTATGTAAATTCACTTCACAAAATGTTCTAGTACAGAAGTTTGATCAATTTGTTAGATTTTTTAAAAAATAGTAAAGAATAGCGAACACCTCTAGCCGCAAAACAGCTTAATCACAACTTAACTCTCCGCTAGATAGCTTGACGGAAAATTTTTTACAGTCTTGTGTTATTGAGATCCAAGTAATTATCCTTATGGATAGGCCGATTCTTGTCATAGCTTAATCGAGTGCTTTCTAAGGCTTTGCAATTGATAGCACATTAGATTAAAGGTTCAGGATACTTCTTGCAAAAAGTACAGAAGTCTTTTTATTTCTGTCATGTGAAAAAGTCACGCAATATGTAGTAAATTAGGATATAAACCGATTTATTTCCATTTGCTGAGACAGATTTTAACGCAAGATCGTTATCAAGGGGTCACAAGGTAGGCAGGAAGTCTTCAGACGGTTGCAGAAAAACATGATGACCAAATCATCAATTCCACTCTCAATTTCAATCTAATGCTCTTTTGAAGTTATAATTAAGTGAAGGATATCTGAGTAGGTTTTCTGCCACCTGATTGATACTTGTGATGAATTTTGTTGACTACAAAAGTAGTCAGTTCTTCTCTAGAAACTCCAGATTAATTTCAAGTTCATCTCGCCCTTTCTTTGATTTGACAGAGTCTTTTTCAAATGGATATGATCTGTATCATCATCTTATATTTGCCGACAAAGAGAACTCTCCTTTTTTTTTGGTATTTCATCTATTCGGCTTTCTTTCGCTGGAGATTGGTGATATCAATAAGTTTATTAAGACGAAGGTACATATCAATACCCATAAACGCCGCTAAGACGTCAGTTTTAAATTTTATGTTTTTTTTCCCTGAATTTGAACAGACATATTTAAAATTATTAATTGTGACTTACAAATAAGCAAGTACGGTGCATACAACGAAGTCAGATTGACTTTCTCTCTTGCACTGAATTGCGGCCAAAAAGCATATTCCACCATACAAGTTAAAGTAGTGAGGAACATCACCAACGCAAGCGGTAAAAGAACCAATGGAACTTTAGGTGAATCTATATCAAATAAGAGACAGATGTTTTTTTAACATGAAAATTCATTTATATCTCAAACTCACTGTGATATAAAGCTCTTAACCCCCATATCATCACCGGTGCCTGATACAACAACTCAATCGAAATAAAGAATCGGAAAAACGGATTAGGGTCGACGAAAAACCGATCGTGATATGTCTCAATATAGTAATTCTTCACTTGGCCCAGCTTCTCGGGGACCATCCATGCGGGATAAATCGCCTGTAAATCTACCACTTTCCTTATACAAAAACATTACAAACAAATTTTTTTTAAAAAGAAACACAATTTGATCGTGTTGTATAGACAGAGAGGGAAAAAGAAATGTTTACAATTAAAAAATAGAGTAGAATGTTTCTCGCGAGACTAGGCTTTACTCACGAAAAACAATGGGAACCGCGATTGCGAAATGGGTGAAATAGAGTAAATCACATTTCCGAGAGAGAAGTGAAGAATGCGGCATTTCCTTTCTACTTCTTTTTTGTCCTGGCCTTGTTCAAAATGTAATATCATAAGTGTAAGACGTCCGAGTAGCTAAGGATTAATTAGCAGTTGGAGAGAGGCTTTCTCTGTTGTTGGGAGGAAACAGTTACTAGTATTGGCTCTTTCGTTGGACAGCCAACGAGTGATCGATCCCAAGCATGCGTTCGGATCGCTTTTGAGTTATGACTAATTCATTACACTTTGATTATGCGTTAAATGCTTCATCCTGTCAAAGTTGAGAGGGGAAAAACTGAACCAAAAAATAAAAATTAATTAATAATAATCAATTATAAGCGCTGAATAACTTGGCCTGAACGTAGCGATAACGGACCTGGCACAAAATAACTGCTGCCTGGATTTCAAAGTAGCTAGTTGTTAGTTACAGTATGAGCCAAGACGAATGAGAATTAAGAGAATGTAAATTGAGTACAATCGATCATAACCCTACCATCATACTGAGGGATCTCAACCACTTTCTTTTTATGAAAGAATTCACTATATCTAGAATCAAAAGGGAGTTGCACTAATTAATGCTACGCCAGCCTATGAGCGCAAGTACCATGGATCAGTTTAGAGGAAAAGGCTTACTTTCTAAAGGTAAATAAAGGAAGAGACGAAGATATGCTGCTTCTGCCAGACAGCGCGTATAATGCTACAAAATCAAAACCATTGTTTCTCCTCCCCAAGTTGCAGCATTTCTCTACCATACTAACCAAATTGTCTCTATATTCCAAGATCTGGCTGATAGTAAAGCTGAATCATATAGCCATATGGATCGAAGAAGAGACGGGCAAAATGAAATGCGACAGCAAAACTACCATAATAGCATCATTACACATGAGTAGAAATTAATGCCAGATTTTCAAGCATCTTTTTTACCAGATTATGCGAATATCAATAATCTTTTCTAACCAACTATTTGGCTAACTGAGTGTTTTCTAGTAGTCTTTGCTTGCTGTTATGAATGAATAGAAATAGCGAATAGAAGGGATTATTTGCGGAAAGAGAAAAAAAAAAGAAAATAACTGTCAATCGATAACTGCGTAGAGAAATTGTCTTATCATTCAGCAACAGCAACAGTAGCCATTGACAGAATAATTTACAGAGTCAGGTAGAGTTTTTAAAAAAAATCCACAAATATTGCCTTTCTGTCGTGATTTTAATAAACTGTAGAATCTTCGATAATAGTCCAACTGAAGTAAAGGATATTTCAGCTGATAACATTAGGATGTAAGATTGTTGTAGTTTGTTGGTATCAAGGAAGGCAGGGATTTAGGGTTATTTGCTGCATTAGTGTGCAGCGCTAGGGAATTAGTCGCATCCAGGTACGTGGGTGGATCACTATCTCAGGATGAAAATTCCAGTTCTTCTATTTAAATTATAGATTCAATTTTTTGATGTAGTATTGTCAGCCCTAATCTACATACTTCCTCCATTTCCCAGCTACTTCCTCAATCATCAAATAAATCATTAACAATTTTCTTTTTCTCATTACTTCAGAGTTGGATCATAAGCTCGATATCTTCACAGTCGCTAAAGCTAATAGTTACGTACAGAAAAGCCAAAAAAAAAAAAATGCTGTCCTATATGATCGTCAAAGCCTCGTATTTTGATAAACATTCGAATTGGAGCTCCAAATTATATTGCCTTAAAAGCTTCGCTGTCTAGAAGCTCTCCGAAGCAGTAGGCAGTATCTTTTTTATAAAAAAATATCAAAAAATATCAACCAAACATATACCACATGTCTAGGCCTTAGCCATATTTTAACTTATGGTAAGAGTTATATTATCTCATTTTCATCATAATCCTCTAAACTGACTTCAAACTTTGAGCCTAAAGCCTCCTTTCCTTGACGTATCATCTCTTTGAGTCGTTCATCAAGCCTTTGAATACTTTCATCTTGCTTTTTTTCGCCTTTTTTCAGCATTACAGCCCATTTTTGCGCTTGGCGCTTGGATTCTAATGCAGTGGGACTTTCAAGATACGTATCTTGAGTGTGTTTCCGCATCGTCCTACTATTCGGTGTTGCTAGGCGGGGAATATAGCCTCCTGGTGACCGAGGAGATGCAAAAGATGCACGATGGGTAGAGCTGAGTGATGGTGAGCCTGCATGAGAAACCTGTGGTCTGAATGTTCGGAGACTAGGTCTTCGGTATGTAATTGTTCCCCCGGTAGCTCGAGACGCTGCATAATTACAAGAAGGTCTAGTTTGAGTGGGCGAACACCGTGGTAAATTTGTAGATAGTAATTTACGTTTTGTAGCTAACCCATGACAAGGTTTATTAGGTGTAGACGCCATTGTAGGAACGACAACCCAATTTCTTTCAAGTGAGTCATTATTATTACTGCTAAGTTGGTATCGCTTGGATGAACGCTGGGGAGAGTACTCCAATCTTACATCATCATAACTTTTTGATGATAAAGATTTAGAGATGCATGGAGATTCACCGTAGAGGGAAGACTGTGATAGTTCACATAAGTTCTCTTTTTTATCTGAACTTAGATTTTCAATAGCTTCAAAATACAAGTCTGAATCTTCGTTATATTTGAGCTTATATCTTGTGCCACCCCCAGCATGAAAACCTCGAAAGATAGCAGTACTGTTCTTACAAAACTCCCAAGCCTTTCCAGCTACCACATTTATTGCCTCAAGAGCGACTTGACTCCAACCTCTTTCCCCGTAACCAGGACTATGAGCTTTTTCAGACCCGTGAAATGCGCTATTGAGCCCATGTGCGCTGTCGCATACATCGAGCTTTGATCGTGGTGTACTCATATCATCTAATCTTCTTCGATAACTGATATCCCCATATTCATTATTATCGAATCGTGTGATTCCTGGACTCGATGGCTCATTTCTTCCGTCAAACTGATACCAGGCATTAACAAGAGACCTTTGATTCTGTGACACCCATCTTTGCTCTTTTGTAATTTCATCTATGAAAATACCCGAACCATCAGCAAATTCTGATAGGTTTCGCTTCCTCGCTCCACCCTCTTTTAATAACCTCTCCCCCAGAGTTGAAATACTCATGACGTTCGTTGCACTTGTGGTATGTAGGGGAGAGCTAGTTGTAGAATCGGAAGAGTTTTTGCATGGCGTCTGGAAAGCTTTGGCCTTAACTCCTGAAAAGAATAATAGACGGTCGTTGTTAGGCACAGGGAGTGAAACACGATTCGCGCCCGTTATTGAAAATGTCATTGCTTGTGGTGGGAGATTTATCATGTTTTGTAGCGGAGTTTTGACTATTATGGAGATTTAGGTAATTAGCTTGAAAGTATATTTGAGTAGTTAGGAGGGGGGGGTAAGTAATTCAAACCGGTCGGCCATAAAGCCAATTCTTATTATTAATTAGAACAGGGGCAGTGGATCTCCAAGTTCTTGAGACAAGTCAAAAGTCTCCTATACATCGTATTTATTGGCTGAACGTATCTCTTTGCCGAGCACCAATATGAGCTTAGTTGCTATGGTAAAACGACCCGACGTGGATCCCTACTAGTCTAACATAACAAACAACAAAAAACAAAAAATAGATAGGCAATTCCCAGTCGTATTATTACAGCTGAAATCACATCTAGAAAAAAATTGACGGTTTCACTGTTATGACACGAAAAATGATTTTCGCCCCAGCCATTCTAAGAACGCCTCAAAATCTCCCAAAGACACCTCTATCTACATTCATATTCTACCGACCTTAATTGTAATGAGCTGCTGTATGCTGAACCATACATTGTTTTAGACCAACGCCGCCAAATTCATGTAATAGGCGAAAATTTTTATGCCTTATCTAAAAATTATAACAAGCCTACGTGCTTAATCCATTGGTAAGACCGTTTGCTCTAGACTCAACCTCGATATTCCTTTTCCCGTGATGGTGATGACTTTTAGATAACATTTTTGCTTCGACAACCGCTAACCAAGGTCAGCTCATATATTTAAATCGAATAGTCTGACTACATACCCGGATCTCCGATAGGAGTATACGAGACATGTTCTTGCCCTCCCCAAAGCTCTTCTCTCTCTTGCAATATAGCTTGGGCCCATTCCCTAACTTCTGGAAGTGTGATCTTGCAAGTGACCCAAGTCATTTCACCTAAGTCGCATTTACACTGACTGGCGCGCTCATATTCAACCATCTGGAGGATCAGCTCAATCTTATCGATATCATGAACAAATTTGCTCTCCAATGTTTCTCCATCCTCATACTCCTGCCAAATAGCTTGAATATCAACTCCTACATCACCGCCATTCACATTTCCCAATATATTTTTTGTCAAATAGTCCATAGTTGTAGATTCACGCCAATTCTTCTCAGCTTTTGTCACACCTTCAACCGGTGTAATGTCACCAACGAGTGCTTCAGCCATATCATGGATTAAGGCCATCTTTACACAGTGCTGTATATCAATTGAACCAGCAAGGGACTTAGGCGCGAACATGGTCATCAAAGCCATACGATACATGTGGTCGGAAATAGACTCGATCCTATAAAAGCGTTAACAAATACTAGAAGTCTATAGTTTTCACCTACTTCTTCACTCCAAAGCGACGCCAGCCTTCACGCGGAGTTGTCTTTAATCGCTCAAGCAAATGGAAGAAAGGAATAGGGGAGCTTGAGCCTTCCACCGGTGCTCCATTTGGAAGTTGGCTAGCGATATCTTTCACTAACCACTTTGGTGCAGCATCCCCAGCTTTAGATGGAACTACTTTATCCGTTAGAGTGTTGTCTTGATAATTTTGCTCGTAAAGAAGAGAGTCCACCTGATTTCTGTTTTGTTTCCTGTATCGACAGAGCGCTCACCTCCGATGTTCCGGGGATTTTAGCATTGCGCTCCTTGTTAGAAGTCATTCTAGTATTGTCTCCACGAAATTACGTATTGACGGATAAATATAAGATTGATGCTAAATTTTTTTTTGCTGTCCAAAAAGGATGAAATGTCTTCAAAGGAAAGTGCCTGTTGTTTCAATCTGAAGAGAGATAAGACTTGATAAACGAGCGCTCGTGGGCCGCAAAAGAAGGATGCTCTCGCTGAGCAGCGTGACCGACCGACAACAAAGAAATTGAACATAAAATCATCCGTACTTGCAAACCTATAAGTCAAACTCCAACTGATCTGGTATTCCTTGCTTCGTATGACCATCTGTCTGTCTCTCTCTCACTCGCTTTCTCAACCGTCCTTCAGGTTCATTATGTGGTTTTACAATGTTAGTGGCTCAAATCAATCATTGCCCATGCATGTCATTCACAACTTTAATACAAATAATGTCTCAGCCCTGTATCCCTGGAAATAACCGGGGAAAAGAAAACAAAACAAAATCAACATCTAAATCCTTAGTAAGCAATCTAGATCTAGATCCCAATCTGGCTAGACGATAGGAGAAGAAATCACTTTTAGTTGTTCTGCAGCGCCTGACTAGCAGCTCTTTATCGTGTTCATGACTCAGGGCAACCAGTTTTAGTGAATGAAAACTCCAAGTTCATGCCTTCTTCAACCGACAAACGAGACAAACGAATTAATCACATGATCAATCAAATAAAATCGACGAGGATAATGAAAGATTCGATTGCGGCAGAGACAAAGGGGCTATTACTACTTCTACCTCTAATGTTATTTCATGTTGGCCGAATCATAAATGTCTGATCCGAAGCGTGTATGTCATTACGCAAGGAGGAGAAGGAGGAGTTTCATAGTGTTTATCAAAATTGCCGGATAAAAAGAGATTTAAATTGTCTTAGCTTCGTTCCTTGCACCGATAGCCCAGACAGTCAGACAATTGCAATTTGCAAACGTCGTGTCTCTGGGGTATATATCCAGTGGCACGCTAAGCTTTTCTCGGACTAGTGCGAATTCTGGGCCAAGCCTACTCTTTTGCCAATTATGGAGCATCAGTCCTCAAAGGAATCGAATATGTAAAATTTCTGAGCGTGTGAATTTTCTAGACAAGAGACTTTGTTTGACTTCATTAGAAATGTGAAGGATGACTGACTATTTCAGAATTGCCGTGTGATCTATGGCTCACTTACATTCCCCATGGGTTGGTTGGATGGTGGTATGGTATGGCTCTTCTCTGCTCGAGATGTCTGATGGTTGGATCGGATTTATTATAATAACAAGGCTTCAAGACGAATCAAAGAAATAGATGTGTCTCAACGAATTATCTCTATTGATTGAATATATGAAAGGAAAAGCTGCCACTTAGTGATCTGCTCCCCCCTCGTATACATCTCTGAGGACCTCCTAGCCGTTCTCTGCTTCTCTATTATCTATATAACTGCAATATCATCACTTCAATTGATCAGGTGTTGCTCTATGCTTTTCCAGAATATTTCCTCCAGATTATTTATCACATGCGTATATTGGGTAAACAGAGTTTCACACTAGCTTAGCTCCCGCTAAGCGAGGCTGCATATACAAGCATTAGCCATGTTTCCGAGCCAGGGAATAAATTATGATTTACAGAATCCAACAGACCCAACCAACCAACCAACCAGCCACATTTCGCACGGTGGCTATTTACAGGAAGGAAGGATGGTGAAGGCAATCCAGGGTCAGTAGTTTCCTTTGTTCCGCCCTCTTGCATGGATGTCAACGGCTGAGGGGAGACCCACTTGCGAAGGAATAAGCGATTGATTGTACTTCGGAATGACATCATCTACAGATGGATGGATTCTGAGGCAGGCATAAGCGAATGTACCTGATGAGTTAACAAGTAAATAAACACTGAACACTGTCAACAGTGACACAACCTTAGGGCTGTCTGGATACAAAAAATATGAGTTAAAAATAATATAAATTCCGTAGTATTCGTTGTCTACACGCTGCATAAAATCTAACTTCAATCACAGCAAAACTCAATTAACCGTATCTTAGACTCTTGTAAATGATGATTAATCTATTCTGATTTCTTATATCTGAATTTATCTAGCTATCTCCCAACAAGATGCTCTGGTACAATTTTTGTTTCCCTACTGGTAACTCAGAAATTGTTTCGTCCATATAGGTAGGTCTTTAATTTGTAATTTCAGTATAATATTTTATATGGCATGGTATTTATCTACGGGCGGTTAGATCAGTGGTAGTATCGCTCGCTTTGCATGCGAGAGGTCGTGGGTTCAATCCCCACATCGTCCAGGACTAATTATTTTACATTTTTATAATTAGTCCACCAAAGCGGAATAAGTGAAAATCTAACGTAACAAGTAGAAAATTCCAAATATGTAATTTTACATCTTTTTAATAAAGTAATTGATTCCATACATATTAATTAGATAGAGAACAAAAGGATATTGATGTACCAAACGTGACGTTAATAATTAAATAGATCCTCGTTTAAATTCAAAAAATACTTAGTTTCTCCAAGACGGCTTGAAACAAGAGAGACGAAAACTGAATTGCCTAAAAATCCACTGAAAATTAAATTACTATGAGATGTTTTTTCAAAAAAAAAATCACACGAATAGATAGACATTTGAAGACGAAGGGATGTATTGTAATCAACAAGCTACCAACATCTTCACAGTTTAGTCTCGTCATTGAATAAGGACAGGGTAAAAACAACAGCAAATTCAGCCATAGTTGTTACGTTAGTACCTTGGCGTTTACAAAATTGCATACTCTAAGAATTCGGTCGGAATTAAAACTTCATTAAGAATAGAGGTACTGACTAAGAGTTTTACACGATAACATATCAAAGAAAGGTTCCGATTTTAATATTATATCAGCGGCATGTACTTTACATATTTATAGAAGTAGAAAAGGAAAAAAAATAAAAAAACAAAGCCTCAACTTGTCTCACAAGTTGAAAGTATCAATTGACGGCTAGATTTTCTACTGTAGTTGTGTCTGCCTAACATGTGCATCTCGAACACAAGAAAACATGCTCTCGAAATCAAATCTTTTTTTTCGAAATCGCAGACTTGTGCTCGGAATATCAGGTCTGGATTAGGGTTTCGATAAAAATTATGTAAGCACAGTTGTCACGGTTTCATCAGTCATCTTTCCAGGCAAAAGTTTCTGCAAAAAAAGGTAATAAAGGTAAATCTACTTTTTCTTTTTCTTCAATCTTTAAAAGTGTCGAGAATATTTAGAGCTTTTGATCGTGTGAGAATACTATATCACCACATGTCAGAGTTCATCGATACGCTAAGATATTACTTAATTTCTCAGCCGTAAAACAGGTGAACACGTTTCAGGCTGTTTAGTGCGAAAATAGCCATGTAATAATCTAAATTACCCTATCTTGCGTAGCTCTAATCCCCATCTTTAGACATAATTTTGGATTTTAGGATAAAAATTACACTTCTTTTACCTGTTTTACGTCTCGACAAAGTACTATTAATAGTTGCAGGGTACAAGGTACATGATGTCCAGAATATCTCGGCTAGCCAGTCGTCATAGCAGTTGATCCAAGGAAGATCGTTGTGTCTATGTCGGTAGTTCCCAAGTCAATCTGCTTGGGAACTACTAAGGACCTCCGTGGTTTCGGTTTTCGAATAAACACTTTTCCATGCAACTTCATGCATGTTCATGCTTATTACCTTGCAAAAGACAAACCAACAACTAATATTCGCCATTTTGGACTTCTGATGAAATTTTATTTTCGACACAGTTAGGAAACTGCAACTATCGAAATGTCTTTGATGATAGTAGTAGAAAAATGCTAATGCGGAGATATCAACCATACTAATTACAAGAGAATCTCATTACGGCCCAAAGTTGAGAATTGTGTATACATCCACAGCTGCGAGAATAGAATTTGTGTACCAAAAATGGACAGAGAAATGTATGGGTAAGTATTTACATGGCTTTGTAGAGATTGTGTGAATTTAGCCAGATGATGCTGGGTAGGCATTTGCGGAGGCTAATTACCTAAAATTTAGGAGTGGTTCTGAAATTGAGAAGGCACGCGTTGACTGCAAGCCAATTGGGCAGTGTATATGATTGTGGCGATCAGTAACAGCAACGATGGGCTCTGGAATGTTATAATTTTGTAGCATATCCTTAAGCCATCGGAGAACCATCTCATAATCCTCGCCGCGTTCTCGCTATATACGCGCGAGAACTA
Organism: Erysiphe pulchra; assembly: GCA_002918395.1. Lineage (NCBI taxonomy): Eukaryota > Fungi > Ascomycota > Leotiomycetes > Helotiales > Erysiphaceae > Erysiphe > Erysiphe pulchra. The sequence goes on from PEDP01000094.1 coordinate 25,939, forward strand.
GAGATATGGTATGCTTCTGACTCGACACGCCTATAATTCTCATAAGTGGTCGTTTATAAAAATTGGTTTTGTACGTATTGACAATAATAATGATGTCATAACTCTTTGGGAAAAGCTCAATGGAGTCAGGTGAAGCGGAAACCAACTCTTGAATTGAATTATCAACATTGATTCTTGTGCGAACAAAGTATTTCTGGCTTTCGAGGGTACTGAGAACTACTTCCGATATGTTATATTGTTCTTTCGCAGCCATATTACGCATGTTTCTGAGACTGTTTATGTCGGCCCGACAAAAATTTGTATTTGGGTCAAAGTCGAACGGCATTGCCAACGTTTGTCCTGGTAATATACCTGCAATGACATCCGATTAAATACGATTAGTGATTGAATTGTATTTTATGATATTAGCACGTTCGCGACGCATATGATTCGCATACGCCTTTAAAGGTGCAGCTAATTGATTGTGCTATTCACTACCACCGTTACAATAGTGTCGAATCGTCCACACGCCGTCTGGGTTCTTTGCATTTACCGCTAACACTAAAACTGCCACAGGGCAACCGATTTTTGCTGATCTTCGGCTTTGTTGCCGACGATCTTCATTTCTAGTTTATGTTAATTCATTGATTTGCCGCGATGGACACATCACAATTCGTAGACGAGTAGCTTCCGAGCCTCTTTTGTAGGGGCAGCATTATAACGCGGCTTCCATTTTGAAACACCATAGCCACAAGCAGCAGTTCAGGAATTCTAAGCATTGATTGCAGCAGTGAACGACTCATATTGAGTCCGAAGGGAGGTGGCAATGCGTTTCATTGTGCTGTTCTTGTAAGGGTCTTAAATCATAATATTTGTTCAACACTGTAATCACAGTCTATGTGCAATAAAAGATCTTGAAGTGAAGATCTAAAAGAAGTGAGAGGTAGTTTCCTTGTTTATCTACCGAGTGAACTCCTGTCATCACTTGATGAATGAGCGTTGAAAGAAGTATCTTTTCATGTCGTCATCCTTACTCCCCTTCCATACTCTGACTTTAAATAAATTTCGATACAAAATTAGATCGAAACTAAAAATATAGACGTCTTCGTAAAGCTGTTGGCGTGCCCGTAATTCCTGTTAGTATTTTCCACAAATAAGAGTTGAAATGTTTCGCCATCGCCGTTTGCCTTGAAAGAAAATACGCTAGAGAGTGAAATAACCGAAGTTATTAAATCGTGTCGGCTCTAGCCAGAGTTGTATTATACATGACACGTATGGAAGACATACATGGTCCTCCAAACTACAGCAATGCCCACCCGGTGCCTAATTTCTCCCAATACACCATCCGGATGCTAGTTACATTAGGTCGAATTAAATTAGGTCGAATGGGTAGGAACGTATTCACTATGAACCAAAAGGCCACAGACTGAGGGAAAACCTAAGGAGAAAACCTCAGCCATTCCTCCCGTACTCTTTTTCGACGAGCAGCCGCAGTCCCCTTCCAATAAGCCATACAGGAATCCAACCTGTCACTCCTAGAAAGTCCAACCAGCACCCGACCACTTGCGCCACCAGCTTATTTTCATTAGGGATTGTGTATTTGGAAGTGCAGAGCCCTTCAGTCTGACTTCCTTGGACAGTCGCGGGGATGCTTCGTAGAGAGGGTGATATGGGTTTGTGATGTAGAGACGAAGCCGACTGAGTGCCGCGAGAATGAATGGGGATCCTGAAGGGTAGGATGATTGCCTCTCTGCTTGGCTCCTTTCTAACGAGAGAAAGGGCTCCCAGGTTTACACCAATTTATTCTACGACACCAAGTCAAAGAACCTGCAGATACATTAATAACCAACGCGATCATCAGATGGCACCGTGTACCTCCAAAACTTGCAATTAAATACACCACACTTTTTGAACATAAATTTCCTGAACTATTTAATAAATCGCTTCGGTGTATGGACGAACTTTGTGAAACACAGCATTAAATTTGACACGTGTGAAAATCCTCCTATTTAACTTCCACCTCAACGCTACAGTCCGGCCCAACAAGAAGCAATTCGTAAATTTTGCAAAACTCATGAAGGAACACTTATCCGAAAAAGCAAAGGACTCTACGCAGTTCCAGTCTTGCTTATCCCTAAAAAATCTATCTTTAAATCCACTAAAACTATATGGAGGGTATTCGTAGACTACAGAGAGTTGAACAAAGTTACTTAGAAAAACGCACGCCCACTACCAAATATGCAAGATGAAATACAGCGAGCAGCTGGTAATAATTTTTATGCTTTCCTTGACTTGGAAAATAGATTTTGGCACATTCCCGTGCATGAGAATTCTCGAGAAAAAACAGCTTTTGTAACTTCATTCTGGGTTTTTAAATGGTTATTCATGTCTTTTGGATTATGTAGTGCTTCTGCGACCTTTCAATGCTTTATGGAGGAAGTCCTTGAGCTATTACGAAAGTTCGCTGCAGGTCTCCTAGATGATGTCACCGTTTGGGGTAAATCAGTAGACAAACTGCATTCTCGATTGCTTATAGTTTTCTCTCGTTTCGTGAAATATGGACTCATTCTAAACCCATCTAAATTTAAACTTTTCGTGTCGAGGGAATTTTTTAGGATTTTCTATTTCTGAAAATGGAATTGCTGCAGATCGTGAAAAAATCTCTGCTATCCGGAATCGCCCCATGGCCACTACAACCTCTGAAATTGTGGTTTTTTTAATGCTGCAGGATACCTCCGATCTGTTATAAAAGAATTTTCGCGCTTAGCAGGACTTCTAATAGAACAATTTACTGTTCCTAAAAATATTCAAGTTGATCTTACTGAAGAATCTGTAAAATCTTGGAAATCTATCAAAGCTGCATTAACATCGACACCTGTTGTGCGTAAATTTAATTGGCGACTGCAAATTGTGATTGAATCTGATGCACTCCAGAAAATCGTCGGTGCTGTTTTACAACAACCAGCTTTGCATATTGTGCATGACAAGGATCGTAGTATCCTTCATCCAATTGCTTATTACTCACGTAAACTTAACTTGAAACAACAAAGATACTCCGCGCAAGAACGTGAATTACTAGCCATACTACTTGCTCTATAGCACTGGCGACATTGGGTTGGGGGTAGTAACGTTTCTGTCATTACAGACCATGAATCACAAAAATATTAAGAACAAAAGCAGAGCAGCCTATCCAAATTGCACAATTTTTAGACGTGATTGAAATTACAACATCAAGATTCTTTATCGTCGTGGTAAAGTTAATGTATTAGCCGATTTCCTTTCCCGCCCGCCAGATACTAGTTTTCTAACTTATGAAGAAAAAGAGAGAGGTAGTATACATAATGAAAATGATAAAGACGATATATCAGTAAATAATAGAAGCCAAATCGAAAACCAAGACCTTGAGCAGGTCCAATATCCACATCAGTTAAATTGTAATGATTTACACTGTATCTATAAGTACTTAACTCAAAACGAGATTCTATCATCCAAAATATCTCCTGAGTGGACAATAAAACACTTTACAATCTTTAATTATAAACTTCACTTAATTCGTGTCAATAATCCGCGGACATCAGGAGATCCACCTATAAGAACAGCAATGATAACATTGTTGAGTATATAAGAATACGAGGATTTGATTCACGAAATGAAAAAGATTTACGAAGGCCTTGGACATGCTTCTATTGGAACGACTGTACGAAAATCTAGCCGCCATAACTGGCATCCGGAGCAGATGTTGGCTACGTATGAGGTTATTCGAAACTGTAGATCCTGCCAATTGATGAAGCCTCCGGACCTTTTACTAGAAAATCCAAAACCTCTCCAACCAGCACCTCCACTGACACGTTGGGCTATTGATCATACCCAATTCGGACACAAAATAATTCTTAATGCTGTAGAATATGTCACAGGATAGCTAGAATCTAGATGGGTGCGATCTACAAATTTTGAAAGTACTGTGCCACTACTAATGTACATTATAAACTATTTTGGAGCACCGAAACAATTAATCAGTGATAATTTAGGTTGCTTAACTGATCTAGACGCACGAAAGTTCCTCTCTTAATATGGAAATAACGTGACAAACACCACTCTCGGAAGACCAAGAGGCAATGGCAAGGTTAAGCGAGCTAACAGTGTAAGGAGTTCTAGCATGTATGATCCTCGATTACTAGTAAATACCGTAGACGGATGTATTAGCACTTTCGGTTTCAATCTATAATCGCCGTCAATCGCCATTTGGTTACAGTCCATACTTCCACCTTTTCGGCACTCAACCACCGGAAGAAGAAACAGTATACCTATCCTACACACGGGAGGCAACCAAAAAGAGGAAAATGAATGGGCCGAGGAATTATTGAGGTTGCATGAAGCACCTATCGCTCGCGGGCACACAGATAGAATAAAGGCCACACGTGCTAAGATTCGTGCGTACCTTCAAGAGTCTAAGGCATTGATACGAGTATACTCGCCAGGAGATTGGGTCCTGCGTGTGCGATGACGCGAACATAAATTTGAGCCACAGTACGACGGACCTTGGGCTGCATCAGTGTGTCACACCAATAATACATACTCATTAATTTCCCCAGGAGGCTACCGAATGTTGAACCGCTACAATGGAATTAATTTATTTCCAGCCTACGTCAGAGAGAGACATCCAGTGCAAAGCCTGTGGTATGGTAGTTAAATGATGCTACAACAAGATCGTAAGAACCTGAAAGGCACAGCTGGAATATGAAGACATATATTTTTTCTAAATTATAAACTGTTGAGCTGAGGACAGCTCATATTTATTCATATTAAGGTCCTAGGCTAACGCCCTACATCATTTGATCAAGGACCGGTGAAGCCGGCTAAGATTACGTCTAGGACACAGAGCTTAACTTGTTTCAACCAAAACACTACTTAGAGTAGCTACAAAAATGACAAAGGAAAATAGTTTCAGGAGTTGATTAGGCACTACTCGTGCCCCATCACCTCGCCATGCATCCTGCTATGGCAAATTTTTGATCACCCACACGCATCCAGCAGTGAGGAGTGTGACGTCTCCTGACCCCCAGCCTACAAGATTCCTTCAAATTATCATCTGTCCTAGGTCCCTTATCCCGCGGTGTTCCAGTGCCCGACTATTTCTTCCTCTGAGTCAGTCCAAGGTGATAATTTGTCGACCGGAAAAACCACAAGGGGCTAAAAACCGATCAAAGTAGGTTGGTGCCGTTCCACTAGTGTACTGTGTCAGTTGAAAGATTCTGACAGTCTTGAGCAATGGATAGTCGACGTTATTTGTTGATGCTCCTTCAAAATCGTCAAACTACCGTCAAAATTCGACCTCTACTCCTCCGTGACCCTGTACCGTTCACGAAATTTATCAACAACCTTCTTTCCATCTCTCCTTAAGAATTGCCCGTTTAAAAGTACTTCATATACTACCCGTCCCATCATTCCCCTTAACCTAATGCTCTGCAACTTTTGTCCTTCTTTCAGGGTATTAATAGCATTGCAGGCCCATAGCCAGAGAAATGGTCATATGAGATCGTGAAGGTATTGAATTTACTTTAGTAAAGAATTGGCAATTTGATCTAGTCGTAAAGTGCAGAAAAAAAACTGAAGTGAAGTGAAGTCGTGTCTCATTGGTAGTGAAGATCGGGATGGCGGAAATTTTCTGAAAATGAAGTAGCGATAAAGGATCTGTCTGAATACAATCCGTATGCGACTCTTCTTGGCTATCCCAGTTATGTAGAACATACTTGGCGTTTACACCGGCATCGCGTGGAAGCCGGCTGAGGACAGCTCATATTTGAGAAAGGGAGTAGTTTAACCGAGTAGAACCCTTGATTTAGAAATATTTCAAGTATATAAATAACCAAAATTAGACGATAGCTTTAGGCGAAAATTAGACGTCTAGACTTTTACTTTGATATCGTCACCCATGTAATTGAAGATATTGAACGTTCGTTTGGAATGCTTATAAGGACCAACGAACCCTCAGTTAGAAAGTAGTCAATTCACGTATAAGTTTTATAGCTCTACAAGCAGAAAACTGCTGTAGTCGGAGCCACAAGACACCACGTGAACAAACACTTATAATCTATCTACATATTAGCTGATTATGTTAAAATTACGAAGTAATCTAAGTTGAATATAACTCAGTATTTATCTCAGCTACATTGGAAATGAGCTCAGGATACAAACGTTATTGATATCAAGGTCCAGGCGTTAAGGTCGCTAGGTCAGGTCAATGGAATAAGCAAGGAAGGATTACTATGCCCTGTATTATTATTGTTATTAGTCTGCTGGGAGAACCAAAAGGTATAAAATGGACCATCGGACCTGTAATTTTGAGAATAAGTTTTAGTTATTACAGATTTCAAGCTATTCAAAAGTTCATCCTTTTAGCACTTCCGTGAACATAATTTTAATAGATTAGGATACTCACTCTAGTGTGGCTGAGCCTACGTGGATAAGCCCTGCATATTTTAAAAATTTGCTTTACGCACTGATCAGTGCTGGTCCTTGAGAATACCGCTGTCGTATGTGTATGTGTTTATAGTTTCTCACACTTGAGATCGAAGAAAGTGACGAACACCTTTGTTTACTCGGATGTTATTTTGTAGACGCGCAACTGATAAACCAGACATAAGACTGTAACATCCAGTGAGAGACTACTCTTCCCTCAAGTCTCTCATTAAGAGCTCTGTACTAACTGGACAATCTTCTAAATAAACAAACTTTTTCTCAACTGTAGTAAAGCAGTGTCCTCTTGATATTTACCTTGAGAAAGCATCTCGCAGTTTCTTTGCAGCTGGCGGCATGATTCATAAGAAATCCGATTTGAAGCGAACCTCAGCTAAAAGGAAAGCCATTGTCTGTTCCTACTGTAAAAAACATTCTCCGGAATCTAATCTAAACCATAAATGGTATAAATGCTCGAAGAGAACCAAGCCAAAAGAAAACGAGAAAATAAAAGAACGTGAGGCAATAAGCTCTGCAACACCTGAAGTGGTAAGAAAACAAATCTTTAATCTTGACAGTTGTTTTAATACTCACATGTGCCGTATGTAAGAATTTGATTTAACTTCAGAAGTGTTCGAGTTTTGAGAGCTTCAACTCAGGGGAGAGAATGGAAGTTAGGGAAAAAATATGTAATCATTTTTCAACTAGCTGTTAAACAAAAACAGCAATTTTAATAAATTAGAATGAAGGGTGTCATTTTTAACACTTCCTAATCTCTTGGGGAAAGGAAAGGGCAGTTGAATCTACCCTGTTTGATAACGGTAGTAGAATATAATATGTATTGAAACTAACCTTACTGGCCCACTGCCTAAAAAAAAATGCTTCAATTCGCAATTATCTAAATACATTCATGACTCATCAGATCCTGAAAGTGCGTATCCTTATTGCTAAGCATTCTTCGGGGAGTAAGCTGATTTCTTGCAAGAGCCGCGAAATCTAGATTAAACTAATTTGCGTCACCAAAATCGCGACGCATCTTCATCGCCTATTATGCAACTTAGATCCGATTCTACATCTTCAGGATCCTCTAATATTTTCTCTGGCAGATCCACAAGAAATTATTCCAAGTCTCTCACTTTTTGAAAAGAAAATCATTCTTGGTCACCTTTGAAAGAAACAGAAAACAGAGATTCAGAGGATATCGATGCTGAGTATGAAGTGATTTCAAAAATTTGTTACAGACACCAAGGCTTGAAAATACGTCAAAGATAATCTAATATTGAATTTTTTAATGGCTTAAAATTCAAAAGAAATTTATTTATTGATATACATTTGGTGGTGAAAAAAACAACATGAGCACAGGCAGACGCACTTCTTATACATATTTCTGTTGATGGTTATTTAAAGCTTATCTTACTTGAGATAAAAGCAAGCACATATGTCTTTCCTCTTTATTTCAAAGGAAAAGAATTCTTTTTAACGCAATCAAGAGCACATTGGCTCGTCAAACTTACAGGAAGATTTAAGGTACAAATTCCTTGCCTTTATAAATGGGGATATGAAGAGTCTTCCATGACAGATTTGCTCTTCAAGCAAGTCAGTCTTGGAGCTACTAGATTCATGTTGAACAGTTAAAAGCCAGTAATTGAGAATCATTAATCTCACATAGGAAGGCTAATCTGGAAGTCTTATAATGTATACTTCACTGCATAGTTTGATCTGTTACGCAAGCATTCGCTGTTAAATTTTTATGGGAATTGCAGGGAGACTTTGTTGTGAAATAGTCAGTCAGTGCGCACACGAGGTGTTCTGTTTAAATTCAGGGGGAATACGAGTGTAGATATATTGTGGTTGAAGACATAAGATTAGGGATAATAAAAGACATGTAAAAGTCCAGCCATACTTTATGTAGTCTTGGTGCACTGAAGGATTGTGCCTTATTACAAAATTCTGATTAGTGATATCTGACATCTTTGAAAAAGCTCGAGCATAGTTCATGGCAATTGCAAGAGCGGAATATCACAAATACTTAGCGCCCGAAAATGAGCAGTGTTCCAATCAATGTATTTACTTCAACAATGGAGATACCGTGCAGTCACAGTATTAGAAGGATGATGCTGGTAGATCCATCGGCCACTATATCTATTCATGATTCTGACCAACACTGGTGGCTAAATCGGCAAGAGCCTGCACTGCTAATACAACCCACAGAAGTTCTAGATAAAAGGGACGTAATTCTGGAGATCGAACAGTGACTTGAAATTATTCCACCCCACCAACAGCAGCTACTCCTACGCTCTCTACTGGATATTGCCAGGCAAGATCTCGAAGTACGGAATCCAATAATAGCTCAAACTCGCGGCAGGCCCACGGGTTCGACGCGCCATAATCGATTCGCTTTTGAGTACGCTGAACAAACACAATATAACCCACTACAACTTCAGAGTATTAGAAGCTGTGGTATCTGCAACACTGTTGGCCATAACGCTCGAACATGTCTACTGCGTGATGATGCTGCATCATCTAATATCTAGTAATTTTCAGGTTCACTTTAAGAGCATTTTACAAATACTTGAGCAACTATGATCTTAGCAAAATAATATGTTAAGGGAACTATCAGTGAAAACGTTTGTCTTTCTTCACAACCTAGCTTCAAACAGCTTCAATGCCTGAAATTAGCCCCAATGTGAAATCGGTAGAATGTCTCGGCGGGCTCGGTGGTGGATAATGTTATTGTGGATTAATGGAAATTAATCTAACAGTAATTTGTGCACATTTCCGTAATGTAAACATCGCGTCTATTTCTAATAAAAATATTCGTACCTAATTATGCAACTAATTTTTCTAAGCATTTGAAACCAATGTAACGAATTAGGTGGCCTATCCAATTTTTGCTTAATGAGTGTATACCCACCTGTTTGGCATGCTGTTTGTTTGTTGACTAGGCAACATAATTAAGATTTGCATATTTATTATTTAGACAGGGCTCAATTAAATTTGAAGTAAAAATAATTTTCTCTTCATAGTTTTTTGGGTTAGGCTTGCCTCACCGCCTACAATTTGGGAAAAGATCCACAAAAGTGGGCGACGTAGGGAGCTACAGATATCATTAAATGAGGAAAAAAAAAAAGTAACTAAGCAAATGAGTAGCAACTCAAATGACTACAGTGGTGCTCAGAATTGAAAAGCTAAGCGAGTTTGGTGCCAGATTATCAGAGACTGGTACTGGTACTAGAATAGCATAGCATAGCATACCACCCTAGGGTTTGGACTAACAAAAGTGGACTAGGCAAGTACCAGTACATGAAAGTGAAATTCTTCATATACAAAGTAACATTATTATTCCTCCACCAAAATGTGAGGAGAGAAGAAAATTTATTACAAAGATAATCAATCAAACGAATGATTAATTTGTTTGATGAATAATGAACAGGAGCCGTCCCGTTAAGATGGGATCCTAGCGGGCGAGAGGGCAAACTAAATGTGATTAATAAGCGAAGAACTCATGTTCCTTGGAGACCATTGTCATTTCATTGTAATTTGCGACAAAGGATCTCATGCAAAAACCAAAAACACACCCAACATAGACACAAAATAATTAAGTATTGGAGAAGCTCAAATACTAAGGAATAAAGAAAAGAGACCACCCTTACCCCCCTTCTCCCAAAAAAAAAAAGATTACCAAAAGAAAAATAAGAGAAGAGAGGACACATATTATGTCTAGTAACGACAATGCACCGGCTATTTTCATCGATTCTCATCCTGAAGAACAAGATGGTTATCTTAAGTCATGGCTCACTTCATTACGAACCAACTTGACCATTGCCGCAACGGGAATTGTTGAACGCGGGCAAAAACCTGGTGAATTACGACTTAAATGGGTGACTCACGAAGGTACAACCGGCTTCAAAGACTATGACCTGAAAGATTATGAACGGGCACGAACCGATTTTCATGAGGTCTTAACTCTGCCTGATGTACATCGCGCAATGATTCTCGGTTTTCCAAGCCAAAACCCATATATTCTTATTAATGGTAAAAATCCTTGGGTGGATCGTTTCGAGCGAGAAAAACTTCAGAAAGAGAGGATGTTACGTGAACAGCAGGAGCGAGAAGTTAGAGTATCAAAATGGGGGAGGGGATCTTAAATATTGATGCCTTGGTGCGTGAGACGGAAAAAGAGGAAGAGAAGCGGATTCAACAAGAGATGGAAATTGAAGCTAAAAAGATAGAAGAGGCTAGATTAAGAAGACAACAAGATTCAACAAAAAAGAAGTTCGCTGATGAAGAGGAAGGATTGTTGTCAGGTCAGGTGTAATGAACAGCAAAATCTCAGTAAGTCACTTTTATCTATTCACTTAAATCTTAAATACAAGTTGGATTGGTGTAGCTGTGAGAAATTCTGGCGTTGGAAGTTTTAATTACCATCGAATTCGAATTTAGATTTGAAGTTACTTCGAGTCATATTTGAGAGACAAAATTTTAGTTGATTCCTGAGAAATGCTTCATAAATAAATTATGATAATTCATACCAGAAAAAAATGCATCTCTGTTATGGAGTCCTTGTAAATTAATGCTATTAGATCTTGTATACAATAGAACTCTTACAAATCTTTTCTGTTATATGCTACTAAGTCTTTTATGTGATTCGATTCACTCTGGTCCCCATTCATTTTCATACGCAACATCATAATCCATATTTGCATTTGAATTTTGCTGATTTCCTGTTTTAAAATTCATAGATATGTCGGTATGACTAGATCCTGTAACAGGTGCTGGAGCATCGCCACCTCTATCAGGAACGGGTTTTACTGTGTCTGATTTCTGTGCTAGGATGGTAGGAGGACTCGACGTCGAAATCCAGCTCATTTCCACCCTACCGACAGAGGGAATTTCGCCGCCAGGGCTCCCAAACATAAAACTCTCAGCAGTTCGACGGTCTTTGAATGTAATGATTGTACGGGATGGAGTAACCTCAATATCCTCATATTCGCCAATACCCTAATTTTATTAGTGGATGTGGGATCTAATGAAATAAAAAAAAATATGCCGGCGTATTTATTACTCACAAGTAAGTATTGCTTCAAATTTTCGTCTTTCTCAGGCTCAGAAAAATCAACACCTGTCATTGCGATTTTTTTGGGTCGATTGTCGAGGTTGAAAGAACGTGGGTCAGGGAGAGAACCTGCCAGCAAAAATGATGCAGCTCCACGTCCTCTATAGCCTCCTCTTCCTCGGTAACCGCCATAAACGCGGCCTCGACCGCGACCACGACCTCGTGGACTCCAACCATTAGTGTCTGATAATGATGTATCGATACCCAGAAGTTTAGCCTCGGCTTCCAAAGCTGCTAACTGGGCTTTTAAGGCTTCGGTTTGCGAAGAGGATTTATCAGTAGATCCAAGGGAATTAGCTTCCAAACTAGCAGTTTTTTCACTGTTCCTATTCTTGACAGCTATTCGTTCCATGAGCTTTCTCTTCTCTTCAGCTTGGCATTTCAGTAACTCCTCTTGCCGTATTTCTATTTCCTTTTTAGCTGCTTCCATTTCTTTTCTTTTTCTTTGTTTCTCCATATGTAGTTCTTGCGCCTCTTGCTGCTTGCGGGCGAATTCTTCTAAGTCAATTTTCGGCTCCGACGTTTCTCTTGCAGGTATTGGTGTCACTGTTACTGTTTGATTTAAATTTCCTGATGTCGATTGATCTTTATTTTTTGGTTGCGTATCCTGTTCGTCGAACCAATAGACTTTAACAAAACGATTATCAAAAATTACTTTAGGTGATTTGTAGGCTAGATTAGCACTATTCCAACTGTCATATTTTAGAATAGCGAGGCGCTTGTATTGACGTAGTGAAATTTCCACAATATTTCCAAACTGTGAGAAGAAACCCCGAATTTCATCTTCAATAAAATTCTCTTCTGGAATGTTTTCAACGACAATCGTAGTCTTTGTTTTATCAAAATTAGGTCGATCGGAAGAAAATTCTGATCTTCCGCCACGTCGAATTGAATGACCAGGCTGTCGAGTATCACCAGCTCGACGTGATTTACTTTTCCGTCTTCCTTCTGAATCGGCTCGAATGGGATTTTTATCTAAAATTCCTTCAGACTTAGATAGTTTTCCTACCCCATTTAGATCGACAGAAGTCAAAATGCTATTAGAAGGATCATACTCCTCAGACAATATTTGAGCTTGAGCTGGACTCCATATCGAATTCTCTCCGTGCTCATATGTACAAGTAATTCCTCTTGCACAGAAACCTTTAATGTCATAATCTCTGCATCTTTGCTTATTCAAAGGCAAATGGGGATCGTTAAGAGCCGGCAATCCAACATGGGCGAAAGGATTTGTACCAGATAGTGGGAAGGTTAGTGCTTGCATTGCCAGCATTGCAGTTACTGGATCGTTTGGATCAAATGCAGGCATCTTAGGAGAAGAGTTATTTATCTCATGCATTACTGTGTACTGTGAAAGCATGTTTGGTAGACCCATGTATGACTGCGGTGTTCGATTATATCCACCTGCTTTGTTTGCCTCAGCTAAGTCCATTCCTGATTGAGGTCCAGCACGTCGCTGGAATTTATTGGGCTCATGATGATTTCCTCCGAGGTACCCTCTTTCATATATTTGAGTTTCTGCCCGATCGTTATAGGAGCGTTTTTTGTTAATACTCGAAGTACCGTTTGAATAGTTTGGTCCATGGCCTCTACCTTGTAATGCTGAAGGGCCAGTAGGGGGATCGAAGGGTGCAGAAGTTTTTCGAGGAGCTTTGCGCCAGGGAGATATGTTTTGTAATTAATTGCATCAAAGACGTCGCGAACAAAGAGAACCGAATCTTCCTTCAGAAAGTCTGGAATTTCAGATTCACACAGTGCACGAACAGTCTCATCATCACCGTCATGACGAAGGAGTGCCAGGACATAATCCGCTAAAACGTCGGCATCTGCGTCCGACCTGTAGATCAGAATGTTAGGGAATCGTAGTCATGCTAGTTTGGTTTCCCTACGTGTTCTCAAGCCTTTTCACTATCCATTTCTTCAGTAGAGGCGCGTCCTCCTCATCAAATAACATATTGCGTATTTTGTGAAATTAGTGGCGTCCTTCGGAGATTCTAATAATTTCTTGTCATATAATAAATATGGTCCGTGCATATATTTATAGGAACTCCAATTACCAAACAAACCTGAATTAATTGCTCCTCTCCCAGCAGAATATATAAAATGAATTGCGTTAAATGACACACTTAGCTGTTAAAAAATATAGCAAAAATTGAGATACTAAAACGGGCATTAATGTTCTACCTATCACCTGTTTTGTTTTGTTTTGTTTTTGACGAGCTTGTAGACATGTAAGCCGATTTTGAATTTTGACCAGGCTCTTTTTGACGCTGTCAAAATAGTTGTCAGATGTCAGCAGTCAGTTGCCTTTTGATAACAACATGTAGCGAAACACAAAAGTCTCAGATAGAAAGACATTATATACATGGTTTTAACTAGATGTAAATATTAAACATTCAAGAAAAATTTTACCAAGTAAAATAAATCATGCCAGGAACTATTCAATCCTTGATGTTAGCCTAATGTATGTTGGATGAGATGATGTAAAATGCTAACTCTGTAAAATGCTCACCCTCTGTTATCTACGGTGAGGATCATAAGAGAATAGAGTAAAGACTTGCGTTGCGGTAATGTTAAATAGGATAAGTTAATATGTCAAAGTTAGTATCCCAGCGACATAGAATAATTAATTGGCCTTTAATATAAATATTCCTGAATCATGCTTTTCACCTGAAGCCAAGCCGTCCACCCCATTCTCTTCCTAATTCGATCGCTGCCCATATTGGCTTACTCCTAGCTGCATCATTCAGATCCCTTACGATGCCGACCCTATCTAAATGGGTAATCCAAAGTATGCCTCTCCCAATTACCGATCTGGTTATCACTCCAAAAGTAGCTATAATTGCAGCCGTTCCATAGCCACAGTCGAGAAGTATCTTCAGGGCTTCAACGTTGTTCGCAACTACAGCCCAGCCTAATGATCTAGCGGCAGCGGGAACATCATATTCCCATATGACCATCAGTATAGGAAATAATTTTGTAGAGCTCGAGACTAATAATGCTGTGCTAACGGAGTTTGGGCGAGAGTATCTCGAGAGAAGCCCGAGTTTCACAAGTGGAGAATAGGGCGAGGAGGTTAGGAATCGAATTGAGAGATGGAAAGCGAGGGTTGAAATCGCACATAGTATCAGAAAAAAAAGATATTGAAATATGATTGGTTTCTGGGCAAGTCGAAGGAAATTAGTCGTGTCATATGAAGTTGTAGTGGATGATGATGTTTGCCTTTCGATGCGGGCCCAAGTGAGATATACATCGAAAAGTAACAGAAGAATGCCTAATCGAATGATACTAGGCTTCAATTGTGGAAAAGTTAGCGCTCGGTCATAAGAATTGACGATTACAGGTGATAAGTTTGATTCCTACATCGAAACGATCCTGCTCTCTCATAAAAGTATTATGAAGGAGATGTCGATAGACTAATGATTAAGTTTAATTAACGTAGATTCCTAAATGCCTCCGATTTAAAGGATACCTGTGGTTTAATCAGAACCAAGTCAATAAATAAGACTACGTAGTCATGCTCGACGTATTTGTCGCAGAAACGGCCACAATTTTGACAAACAGTAAGACGTACTCCATGGCCACTTGATTTATCGCCGGCACCAGAATATTCAGTATAGAGAGTCCTCACGGGAAAGCGACATTCCACACATATTGGCATTTCACAAGTTGCAAGTCTTGAATCTAATCTTAGATAGGATCTGGAAAATAGACCTTATTGATTACCGCAGTAACTGAGTCTAGCAAATTGTATCATGAAGAAAATACCACACAGCTACATCCAAAATCTGCTCTGACTAAATTCAGGTAGAACAGGACGCTGAGTTATGTTGTTTTGTATAACCCAATAATTATGAGTTTCGTGGTACCAAGATGATTAGATTTTAACTTCTCTCAGCTAATTAGTGTTAAATCACTGGTTTCAAAGGCAACCCATTTTTAATAGACACTGCTATTCATCTTTAATGAGGCAACTCAAATAGTCTTATGTGTGCTATGTGGCAGATACGGGGTTGAGAGCTCAAGTTATAGGTAATATTATAGTTTTTCAATTCTGCTTTTGTTAATTTTCGCTTAACTTTCTTATTTTAGCTTTGAACTATACTATTCTTGGAAATAGCAACAACAAACCATGGATAAACAGGGCGTCAAGTCCTACTATGCACCTCCACGTGGTGGCGCCTGGGAACCCTTTCTCTCGTTAGAAAGAAGCCAAGCAGAGAGGCAATCATCCTACCCTTCAGGATCCCCATTCATTCTCGCGGCACTCAGTCGGCTTCGTCTCTACATCACAAACCCATATCACCCATCACCCTCTCTACGAAGCATCCCCGCGACTGTCCCAGGAAGTCAGACTGAAGGGCTCTGCACTTCCAAATACACAATCCCTAATGAAAATAAGCTGGTGGTGCAAGTGGTCAGGTGCTGGTTGGACTTTCTAGGAGTGACAGGTTGGATTCCTGTATGGTTTATTGGAAGGGGACTGCGGCTGCTCGTCGAAAAAGAGTACGGGAGGAATGGTTAAGGTTTTCTCCTGCCGAGTTTTTCCTACTGGGTTTTCTCCTTAGGTTTTCCCTCATTCTGTGGCCTTTTGGGTCATAGTGAATACGTTCCTACCCGTTCGACCTAATGTAACTAGCATCTTGATGGTGTATTGGGAGAAATTAGGCACCGGGTGGGCACTGCTGTAGTTTGGAGGATCATGTATTTTAGATGTCTTCCATTCGTGTCATATACAATGTACGCTGACTAGAGCCGACACGATAAAATATAAACTAAACTAAATTAAACCGATCCAGACAATTATCTAGTTATATTCCCCAATGCCCCAAAACATTTTCTTTAAATCCCTTTAATACGTCCTACATCTATACTTATCTGATCTATCTGTGATAGTTAAAATGCCAGCAGTACGCACCAAACGCCAGTTCACAACGGCAGATATAGCCAAGTCGAGAGCGCGAGCACGCTTGAAAAATAAGGGTCTAGCACCAGACCTCATAGATATCGATGCAATCGAGTCTGCAATAAAACAAAATGATTCCCCAGATATCGAAATGATCGACGCAGAAATCGACAGACTAATTGCCATAGGTCTAGAAAGTTCGCGTTGGGCCACCAAGGCTCCTATCATATCCGTGAAAAATTCTATGCCATCAAATAACGCGGTAGACAAAACAGCATTGAATCGCCAATATTTTCTCCCACAACTTTCTCCCACA
>PEDP01000095.1:0-42688 GCA_002918395.1 Erysiphe pulchra
TTGTTTTATCTCATACATAGCTTTAGCGTGGAAAACGGTATATTACGAACTTTAAGGAACCAATTTTTTTTTTTTAAAAAAATCTGGGGCTTAAATCAAATCGTGGCTATCCTGCTTCGCCCCCTTTCTAGACCTCCGCCCCCAGATTAATACCTTCACAAGTTGAACCGAATAAAGTCTTTTTTTAAAAAATTTTTATCCCGGGGAGACCTTGCTTGCTCGTGCTGATTTTCGATTTTGACTGCGGGGTTGCTAACTTTTAATCGGTTTACCACTCTGAAGCGGCAACGTGATAAATTGTCAAATATATGTTTGATTTTTAGTAGAAAATAGACGGTTTAGGTTTACGATGATTCATGGGTGGATTGGTAAACCCGATTTGTCTAACAAGCAATAAGTCGCCATTTAAACCAGCTTTTCTGTTTTGTTCTTTTCTTCCATCTTTTAATTTTGTTTTATATGATTTTCCGTCTTTTTATCTCCTTTTATTCATAAGGACTGCGCCTTTTCCCTACTTATTTCATCAAACTTAATCTACAAGTTTATAAGGAAAATTGCTTTCAAATGTAAAATATTAAAAATTGTTGACTAGGCCCACTGAAAACGTACAGAAGAAAATATTCTTACATAAAATTTATAGAAAATATTCCATTCCCCCTTTACTTGTTAGTCATTTGTATATTTGTTTTTAATCTTTCAATCTCTTGGACTAATTCTTGATTTTCTTGGTTTTTTTCATCCAACCTTTGTCGAGCAGCAGTTCTATCTATTAAGCGCCCATCACGCTCGGATTTTAATTTTCCTTCTAACTCAAGTAATCGAATCTGCCATTTTGGTTCATAATAGCCTGAGAATGAAGAGGAGGAGCCTCCTTTGATTATTATATCACCCCGTGGCTCTTTATCAGCATTGCTTACGGATGAGGATGGTCGATATATTTGCTCATTGTTATTTCCCAGTGGAGAAGAAGAATTAGAGTAGTTGTGCTTCATAGGTATCCGAGATTTCTCTGCTGATTTTGACCTTGTGAAATTTGTAATTACAGAACCTAGATTATTCTCTTGAAAATTGCCAAATTGGATTTCACTCTCTGTTTGACCTGATTTCATATCACTACCTATCTGCTTGTTTTGTTGTTATTAGTTTACTACTGAATTCCTGCTTCAATAATTTTAACTCACTTTTGAGAAAAAGTTTCGTACTAAAGTTTCCAGGTAGTCCAATTTTTTGGTTCGAGATTCTAGATTTAACTCAAGAGTTTGATATTCTTTCAATAAATCTTTCTCAACGGAACGTATTCGTGTAGTGAAGTCCTTAAGAAGTAACTCGATCTTTTTTACAGCGGCAAGAATATTTCTGGAGAAACCAGGTAGCATGGTCGTTAAAGACTCCATGGAGGGCAGGGCTCTCCCATTAATAAGACTGTTATCATGTATCCAGTCAGACCCACACAAGTCTGAAAGCCGTTTCCATATTGTAAGAAGAAGTTGATTACGTTCAGCCATTTGTTCCTTTAATTGATTCTCTAGATTGCCGATTTTAATCCGGTCTTGCTGACGTGCACTCTCTAATTCAACAACCCTAGATTCCTGTTGGGAAATATTACGAATAGCATGTAGACTTGTTTTTTGATAAGTTTCAAACTGATGCTTAGTGTTCCGATGATATTGTCGCTCTTTATCAAGTATATCAGCTAGTTTACGAGCTTCTAGGGCTTGATTCTCAAGAAGTTCATCTCGTTCTTTTATAATGCGATCTTTTTGGGCCAAGGATTCTTTAGCACGATCTAGATCGTGGACAGTGTCTTCAAGTTCATGATGAAGCTTAGCAATTGACTACAGAATTTCAGTAAAAGAAGTATAGAAATAGCCTCGAGTTCATTATGCTTACTTGTAAGAAACTAGAGCGTGTGCCATCAATTTGACCCAAGGCAGTTCGGAGCTGTTCCTCTAGATCAACAAGTTTCTGTTTCCATTCGGCAGCCTCTACATCTTTCTTACGTAAACGTTTTGCCTCGTCCTTAGCACTAGATAGTTCGCGGTTGAGCTGGTTAATAACCTGCTGAACTTCTTTTTTCTCTTTACTGGCTAGAGCTTCTCTCTGGCTTCGCTCATTTGAAAATCTTTGTGAAAGATCCTTAAATCTTTCTCTCTCATCATTACTGGTACGTTCAGTAGTTTTCAACGCAGCTTCAAGGTTTCCGATCTTGATCTTATCACCTTCTTGTTCTTCCCTGAGAAACACAATCTCACCCTGACATGATTCTAACTGCACAGCTAAGCGACTCGATTTCTCATTTGCTTCAACTAAACTTTTTTCTAATTGCTCCAACTCTCGATTGGCTTCTTCTAGCTCCTTTTCTAATTCTCCAATTCGTCTAGTATTAAAGTCATGATCATCCTCAAGTCTGACCAATGCTTGGCTCATATCCCGCATCTCACATTGTAATGAGTTGAAATTTTCGGTTGTATCGGTCACCTCCATTTGCAGGCGCTCAATTTCAGCATTAGCTTCATCTAGTACGAGAGAAATAGACTCAATCTCTTGCTGTGCTTCTTTTTTGACTGCCTCGAACATTATGTCAGCCTCTTCTTGTCCACGCAAGGCTTCATCACGTTCAGTCTGTATGGTCATTAGCTCATTTTCAACGGCTCCCAAAGCTTCTCGCATTTTATTTGCTATTATCTCTGCTTTTTTTTTCTGAGAAACGGCAGTCTCAAAATCTTCCATGCACGAGTCAAGCTCCCTTCGAAGTTCTTGATTTTGAATCTTTAAACTGTTAATCCCATCTCGAAGTTCCGCGTTTTTATTTTCAAAGTCTTCTCGTTCGGCATCATCAAGATTGGTCATTCGGGTTCCTCCACTAGCTCGAGATATAGATCTTTGATTAGATCTAGAGTTGGTGCGTTCTACTATACTATCAACTACGGCGGAACATTTTCGCTGATTAAGTTTTAATTCTTCAATTTCTTGGTACAGACGTTCTTTTTCCCTATTTCGTGATGTCAACATGGATGTTTGAGCACCAACCTCACGACGAAGATTCACGTTTTCCTGTCTCAAGTGCTCACTTTCTCTTTTAAGCTCATCTACCAGGGTACTTTCAACGCTAAAAGAACAATTACGATCATCCCACTTGTCTGACATTCCTGATCTAGGCCTGACAGGAGAAAGTTGACGCTTTTTTGTTATATTATAAATATTAGTTGTATGATTGAGTCCGGGAGCGCCAGAGTTAATTACAGACTCTGACTTGAGACGAGCGTTTTCTTCATGTAGCCTTTTATTTTCATCATTAATCCGCTCACAACGCAAAGTCTCTTGCTCAAATAAGTCCTTCCATATGTCCATTTCATCATGCACTTCTACATTATGACTCCGACGTTCACCCATCTGACGAACTATATCCGCGAGATTTCTCCTATCATTTTCCTTGGAAGCAGCGTCTGATCTAAGTTTTTCTATCTCTGTTACATACTCTTGAACCTTTTCACGAAGATAAATTAGTTCTTCTCGTTCATAATTAGCTTCTTCGTCAAGCCATTTAGGACTTTCTTCATTTGTCGTGCTAGAATGCGAGGTTGAAGGGCGATCTTCCTCAGCCTTTAATTTTTTCTCGAGTTCTTTCACTTTTCTTCTCAAAGCTTTATTGTCGCGTTGCATTACAGCAAGTCCAGTTTTTAACTCCACATTCTCGGAAATCATGTCTTTAACCCCTTCCTCGGAGAGCTTATCTAGGCGATCACTCAAAAACATAACTTTTAACTTTAAATCAAAATTTTCCTTCGATAATCGTTCGATTGTACTACTTTGTTCTTTCAACGTCAAATTTTTTCCAAGTCGACCAATAGTAGGATCAGTTACACCTTGTCGTCCGCTCAGAGTTTCGATCTCATTCTTAGATTTGTACTCTTTAACAACTGCCTCTGGAACATGAACATTACGAACGTGCCGAGCAATTACTGTATCCGTTGGCGCAGAGAGATCTCTTTTTGGGGGCCGGGGTGTTTCCGGCGGCGAATTTTGCTCACTACTTCTCTGTTTCTCCTCTATCAATGTGGTTAAGTTTGCACTTTTGCCTCGACCAGGGTCCTCTGTAGAGTCTTCAAATCCTGATGCCATACTACCTAAAGACATTGACCGGGAAAGTGTAGTACTACTGTGTCTAGAGAATCCCACTGTTGGCATGGCCCCTCCTGATTGAAGTGCATAATCAGCTTCAAGTGTAGCCTCACTTCCATCTAAAGAAGACACAGATGAATTTTGACTTGTACATCGATTTCGTAGCAGATGGGATCGATGACTTGAGCGTTTATGAACAAGTAACGGCCTCTTATTATTAGATTCTAAACCTATGGGTATATTTAGATTCTGATTCGTATTTTTGTTCTGAGTTACAGTTCTTTCATTCACAGAATCTGTTATTTCTGGCTCTTTCTTCGCATCTTTATTAATCACGTGGACCTGACTACTACTTAGCATGTATGATGATTCGTCCGCACTATTTATGCTTTCAACAAAACATGATATAGGGCGCTTGACAGTAGAAATATTGCGAGATGTGCTTCGTGCAGCGGCAGCTTCTGCTGGTGAAGAAGATGTAGCTTCAAAGAGTGAGGTCGTTTCTACAGTATCTTCTAGTGATTTGTCTACATGAGACAGGAGTTGACTCGATGGATGTGGGTCGCAAGAATACGAGTTAAATTCATTGTCATCAACTGAGCTTCCTTCAGGAAGAGGTGGCAGTTTATCAAAAATAAATGTATCATCAGCTCCTTTCTTTCTATCCACAAAGACAGGTGAAAGTGCAGGTATAAAACTTGATTCTACATCGTTCAAATGTCTTTGCATCTCTGTCTCATCTATCGGCATCAAGTTTGTATCACTACCTGTATCGCCATGTTCAGTATTGTAAAGCTGGCTACCATTAGCTAGGTCTGATGATATCTGATCTGTCTCATCTCTTGTAGTTTTACTATTGAGTCCTGAATTGGCAAGTTCTTCCCTCTCTTGAGACAAACTGTTATTGCCGCCAAAGCCGTCTGTAGACTTTGATAGTTCCATCAAAGCTACTGATGGTAATATAATGAACTCCTTGTTATTCTCTTCAGTAATATTTACCTCCTCCAAACAAGGGACGAATGATGCGACGCATTCAAGTGTTAGGGCTGAACTGTATCAGCAGGTCTAAGATAGAATTATTGGTAGAATTGGTTATTAATTTAGAGGTAGAAGTCGTTGTAGGTAGGTCTTCAGATAAACTGTCCAATGTGATTTGAATCTTATTAAGAATATTGCCATTTTTGGGTACATTCAGATTGAACAAAAGGGACGATCAAAAAGTATCTGGCAGCTCCTATAGCCTATTAATGATCTTACCGAGCATTTACGGGTAAGTGTCGCAAAGCTACATCTGAGTTTAAAGATGTGAATTAATATCCTCAAAACGAGGTCGATTTGGTAAATAAAACATTACAGAGCCACCTTTTTAATGGGTGATAGACATATCATAATGTATTATTGCATGATCCAAGGACCGGGGGAGAGTAAGAGCTTAAAGCCCAAAGAAATATGTTTCTTAGCGGCAAGGGCTTATGAAGGTTCAACACATCAAAAGACAGTCTATAATTTAATTGATAAAGAAACAGAATGAATGAAAGCTTTAACAAGAGATACATATTGCGCCATTCTCATGCTTCAAGCTTTTCCCAGGAGTTTTATTAACAATTACTTGTGATTTTAATCACTACTATTCGAACATCACTCGAGGCTCAAGAACTATCATCATAGAAAATCTTTAAAAATGGAACTTAAAATCCGATTTTGGGTATGAAGAAGTTTTGTTAATTGCTTATATTACTATACACTTTTAAGAATATTAAGATCTTGCTATTTATGTGCACCTCTAAAACTTCATCGTTGGTTCCTACAAAACTATTGATGAACACTACAGTTACCAACACAGAACTAAAAACCGATCAAATTAAGCATTTGCAACACATGTAGATAAAAATTCAATTTATTAAATTTAAGAGGTGCGAGGAATACTATTTGAAGGGGCATTTAAATACCAGACAAAATTATCTTGTAGGTAACACTCTATGCTCTTTGATTGTCAGAAAATACGACGATGAACTCATTAAATTTTTTGATTTGGTCTTGCTTATGAGCTAACTTTTTTATGTATTTGAATTAGCTTTCAGATGTCATTTTATTCACCTGATAGTTTTGATATATTCTGGGAAAGTCAAAAATTAGTGCGATGAAAGGCTCCTCCCATCTTACCTCTCTATCTAAGTTTATAATCAAGCACTGTAGTCGCAATGTAAATTATCTGGCTCTAAAAGCTGTTCGAATAGCTTCTAAGGAGCTACGTTCTCACAAGTACTCCACTTCTATGATCCAAAACAAAATCCTTGGAATTGATATTGAAACTTCTCCAACTCACAAAAATGACCAAGGGAGATGGACAGATAGACGTCAGAATGAGAATGAATGTCTCAAGAAGCGGGTAGTTCATAAAAATCGAAAAACCCAAGACTGGGAGTTAACTGTTGGAATAGAGATTCATGCCTTGCTAAATACTGAACGAAAACTGTTCTCTCCAGCACTTTCCACAATTAATCAAAAAGCTAATACACATGTCGCATTCTTTGATCTTTCAGTACCAGGGTCTCAACCAATATTTCAAAAAGAAGCTTTAATACCTGCTATCAGAGCAGCTCTAATTCTAAATAGTAATATTCAATCTGTTAGTAAATTTGACCGAAAACATTATTTTCACTGGGACCAACCTGCTGGGTATCAAATCACACAATATTATGATCCTTATGCGAAGGACGGCTTTGTCACTCTGTATGCTCATGATGGTATTGCAAAAGAAGATGGCGATCAAATTCGAGTAGGTATCAAACAAATACAGCTAGAACAAGATACAGCGAAAACAATATCAAAGCCTGAAGGACATCTTTTGGACTTTAACAGAGTTGGCTTGCCCTTAATAGAAATAATTACTCTCCCTGATATTCGCCACCCGAAAACAGCTGCAGCACTTGTCCGTAAAATTCAAATTCTACTCAATTCAGTGGATGCTTGTGTTATCGGAATGGAATCCGGGGGTCTTCGAGCTGATATAAATATCTCTGTACGCCGATACAGTGGGGTTGATCCTAGCTCTGAGTGCATAGATAAAAAAAAGCTTGGTCAAAAAATAGAAATTAAGAATCTTAGTAGCTTTAAGAGTATTGAGGATGCGATCGTAGCTGAGCGTGACCGCCAAATATCGATTCTTGAAAGTGGAGCAAGTATCACAAGTGAGACTAGAGGATGGGCTATCGGGGCTATAGAGACAAAAAAGTTGCGTAATAAAGAAGGAGAGATTGATTATAGATACATGCCAGACCCAGACCTTCCACCTATTGTTATTGGTAGTGACGTCATATCTTACTTAAAATCAACTATGGGTATGTCTACTGACGAAGAAATTAATATTCTCATAAAGGAGTACGGTATTTCAGCCAAAGATTCCATGACTCTGATTTCTCTTGAAAATGGTGGTCGGATCGAGTTCTTTTACAAAGTGGTTCAAAGTCTTCAGTTACAGCTCCCAGAGGAAAAATTATGCAAGCTTGGTAAACTCTGTTGTAATTGGATCTTGCACGATATGGCAAGCCTTAGACACGATGACTTAAATGAAAATAATCCGCTCCAGCTAAAAGCAGATGGGACTTGTATCATTCCACCAGGGGAGCTTGCAACACTTCTATTTTTACTTGAGACGAACAAGATTCTCCGGAAACCCGCAAAATATGCACTCCAAAGACTTTTCACCTGTCTCATTGAAAAGAAACCTACTAATATTTGTGAAGTTATTGAAAAGGAAGGCTTGTGGAATCAGAAGATGTCAGAAGATCAGTACAAGGATCAGGCTCGAATAGTACTTTCCCAGTATGAGGATATTTTAAAAACAGTGCTTTCAGGCAATGATTCAAAGATCAAGGCACTTTTAGGGATGATGTTGAAAAATGATAGAAAAGGAGTTATGGACCCTAAAATGGCTGAGCAAGTACTTAAACAAATGATTGATGAATTCAAAAAGTTTTCTGTATAATGATGGAATAACCTAATTATAAATATTATTTTATTTATGTATTTTTAATACACAGCTCATATCTTGTCGATTTTTTGAACAATGAATTTGATCTTGATTGTAAACTCTCAACTAGCTTCAGCACATAAAACTTTTTTATCGGAAAAACAATATCTCCAGGTTAGAAGCACTCTACATTTGTATTAAATTATTTTTTGATTAACTAAAAATCATTTATTTGATATCCAGTTATTATTCGCCATGAAGCATTACAATATCAACATATCTTTAAATAGAGATTATTCGTTCTATCATGACTTTCACGTACAAACACAAAGTAATGAGTTATTCCATCTTGCTCGGTTCATGATTTATCTTTTTGGAGGCGAGTTGTCCAAATAGTTGAACAAAACCTTCAAAATTTCAAGTCCAACATACGTCTAGGCACGCTTTTTGATAAAAAAGATTGCGCCAAACATGAAATAATTTTATAATTTCCTCTGTGATCTTCATATCTAGCTTAAAGATGGTGTATTCTACCACTAACTAATCAGGAGTCACAATATATTTCTTTCCAATTTACTTCAATTTTAATCTACTAATGTCTCTATTTGTGTCCTTTTTAATCTTTGACCATGTAAAATAGTCCGGCAAAGGCTATATCTAATTATCCATAAATATTTAAAATCATCAAATTGGTGCCGTGTGCTGCTTATAATGAATGTATTTACTATTTTTCACTAATTTTAGGAGTCATGATATAACAAATCTATGAAGATTTAACATACTATCTTTTCTCGATTACATTCGTAGAAATGGTTAGGATCTTTTTCAAGCTTAGTGGTTATGGTTTACTTCTAATTACTATCTTTCACCATCAAACTTGCACAAACAGTTGCGAAAAATGGAGGGTAGAATAAAAAACCTACCTTAATGTATCAAGAGGGTCGGATGGCGTAGCGATTTGCCATCCGGGCTGTTTTTCTAAGTAGAATCCAGTAGATCCTACCCTTAAGAGTGAAATGTATACGTTGATGGAGGTACACTTGAACAACCAGAAGCTTTTTTCTTCGAGTTTTCCCTATGGTAGATATTCACAGAAGAGAAAGTTAGGAGTTTGTTTGTTTGTTTGTATTTTATCGTGACGGCTCTAGCCAGCGTACATTGTATATGACACGTATGGAAGACATCTAGATTACATGATGCTCCAAACTACAGCAATACCCACCCGGTGCCTAATTTCGCCCAATACACCATCCAGATGCTAGTTACATTAGGTCGATTGGGTAGGAACGTTTCACTATGAATTCACTATGACCCAAAACGCCACAGACTGAGGGAAAACCTAAGGAGAAAACCTAGTGAGAAAAACTCGTCAGGAGAAAACCTCAGCCATTCCTCCCGTACTCTTTTTCGACGAGCAGCCGCAGTCCCCCTCCAATAAGCCATACAGGAATCCAACCGGTCATTCCTAGAAAGTCCAACCGGCACTCGACCACTTGCGCCACCAGCTTATTTTCATTAGGGTTTGTGTATTTGGAAGTGCAGAGCCCTTTACTCTGACTTCCTGGGACAGTCGTGGGGATGTTTCGTAGAGAGGGTGAAAGGGGTTGGTGATGTAGAGACGAAGCCGACTGAGTGCCGCGAGAATGAATGGGGGTCCTGAAGAGTAGGATGATTGCCTCTCTGCTTGGCTCCTTTCTAACGAGAGAAAGGGTTCCCAGGCGCCACCACGTGGAGGTGCAGAGTAGGACTTGACACCCAGAAAGTTTAGAGTAAAGGTAGCAACTTCATTTTTCGTAGCAGTATTCACAAAGCTATTTGATTGTGAGCGTCCGGTAAATCTTAATCACATGATATTTTTTTTGTGTCCTTGATTGTCTTAGACGCCATGAGGACGATTATAAAAAGGTAAACGCTTCTGGTACCTCCCCATTTCTTACTACCCCCTGTAAATCCAAGATAGGCTTAGCATTATTAGTGGGCTCTATTTCGACACCGTTTCACAGCCAACTTAAATTACTAATTCGCATCTTATAAAAAGACATCTGAATAAACATCACCTACCAATTTCCATATCCAAACTACTCTCCACAAAAGTCCCATATCAAGGTAATTAATTACTCGGTTCCTGAAAAAGACGTTACATTTATAACAACAAGTTAGCGGCGTTTATCTGTGCTTGAATGTACATAATTCCATAATATGAACTAGTTTCGATCTATCGAAGCATATGCTCTAGATAATGAACAGCATTTTCCATAATTCCATGACTAATAGGATCCTTTCCTAACCACGAAACTAAAGAATTGCGTAGGTAGAAAGATAGACATTAAGCTTCATCTTAGGAAGAAGATGTGGAGAAAAAGGCTTTACCGACAAACTAAAACGAGTCTTTTTACTGGCTATTTCCCTTGCTATCCCGCTAAACCTATTTTGGATTTGGTAGGGGGTGCATTTAGGAAATGGGGGGTACCAGTAGCATAATTTTAACAAAAATTAGCATCAAAATACCAGATTCTCTGGCCCCAAAAATAAAAGCCTCTAATAAAGCAAGTTCAACTCATTACAACAGCTTTACAAAACGCTTAAAATCATTTCAAAAAGAAAATTCATTTCAGAAAGATAATGAATGCTTCGAGTAAATAGTAATTTGATTTTACTTTACTTTGATTTAATTTCATTTAATTTCATTTAATTTCATTATCATCATTGTACAACACAACCGACAACCATTATCGATTGTTGAGAATTACCTATTCTATTTATACAGAATGGCCATGACCTTCAGAAATTGTATGTTTATAATTTGATGCTTCGATTCTCTGGTTGAAATTCTGTAGGCAGTATACCTTTTTTTCCCTTTTCATGAGACTTTTGCTAGGATGTTAGAATTTATGTATACCTCAGTAAATAGATATCAGAAATGATGGACTTTGCTTCACATGCATTGACGGCTGGATCAATACTAGGACAGCAATTACGTTTGCACAATACTGAAATCTTTCCGTAATTCGATGTCCCAATTTTTGGATATCTGTTCATTATCACCAACTACCTGAATCTAGGTATTGTGGGAAGTGTTGTAGTGCATTCGGCTACTTGTAGTGAGAGAGGCATGCGGGCCCTGTGGTGAGCCGGTGAAACCATATATGCACAAGTAGTTAAAATTATAAAGTAGATACATAAATACATGCACACACATGTCATGTTTCGTGAAAATTGTTGGAAAAGCGAGGAGTTTTTTCACTGGAGATATATATTCAAGTCAACATATACGATTAGATTATTTTCAATATCTAATTAAAGGACATGCGTTTTCTACAAGATTGTAATTCTTTTTGAAAAAATGGCAAAATTTGAACAGAGTGGGACTCGAACCCACGCCACTTTCGTGACCAGGAATTAATGTTAAGGTACCTTAACCTGGCGCCATAACCAGCTCGGCCATCTGTCCGTTGGTCTTCTATGACTAAATATGGTATTAAACCAATAATGTGTCTGTTCGCGTTTTGGTTGGAATGATACGTGCACAGACGAGAAAATTTCATACTCAAAATAATAAAATCGGAGGCATTCTCTTTGACGTCTTTATAATAAGTTGGAGTAATTGATCACTTTTCAGTCGATAGTGTCTAAATAGAATTATCTTCAGCTACAGCTTCTTTGCATTTTATCTCCAAACACTCTTTTAAAACTTTTGTAAACAACTTCTTCACCTAGATTTGTACTTTGATTCTATATACGATCTTAAATTCTCCAGGTATATTTCCAAATACCCAAATTACCCTTTGATACATGACATACATGACCTTTGGATTCTTGTTATCTCACGAAATTTGCAATTTTTCGCTCGTTATTAATTTTGTTCTCAGTAATAATTTTTTATTTAATTATTTTATTTTTTATTTTAAAAAGAAAGACTTAAGGGCATTAATACTTCTGTCTCTTTGATCGAGATCCTTTCTCTCTCGTTCCTAGAAGGGTTTAAAGTTCCTCTTACTCTCTTTACTTCCTTCCTCTCAACGGCCGGGGCATTTACTGGATTGTTTACTAAGATTTAAAACGGCTCAAAATCATCAGAACTGTATTTTTTTTTTTCGGATTTGAGCCTGACTAGCTTTCGCAGACGCTTCTTCAGTAAAATTTATCGAAACTGATTCATCTTCACAGTAACTTCCTTGGTGTCTAGTATCAAAACTGATACTACATCTAGGCTGTTGCTCCGCAAGATAAATATGTTTGCTGCTAGAGGTTCACCAAGTTGAAAGAGTACAAATAGCCTCTTACCATTTACTAGAGAAAGAAGAATAAAAATCCATACTTTCCCCGGTTTGCTTTTCATCTAACTCTTGTAGAATTGAAATGCTATCATAGCTCTCTCTCTATGTTTTTTTTTATAAACCTCTAAGCCCTTGGAGCAGCTTGAGTCGAGCAGTGAGACTTTTAAAAGATGAAACAGTCAATCATTATTAAAGACTTGATATCTAACACGTTCAAACTCAGGTACTTCAAAATTTTCAGCCTCACCCTCGAGGACTTGGAGTGCCATTGCATCTAGTCCGGTAATCTTCCTATTAACTTCGTAAGTTATTTCTTAAGCCACTGCTTTTGTCAATCATTTTCTCAAACCCAGTGACATATGTGTTTTAAACTGGTCTTTGCGAGAGTTAAAATAATGCCCTTTATCAATATTGACATACTATATGAAGTTTTTACGAGCAGTGGGAGTCACCAAGTGTGTCCAACTTCTAGAATAGAGCTTCCCCCTTTCCTTATTTTCTTACGTCTCTGCAATACTCCATTGATGCCCATGCCTAGGGTCCGCAGCAAGCTAGAGTTTGTAAACTCCAATCAGCATCAGAAGAAGAAACCAGGGCTAAAAGGTCCATAAAATCACTCTATCTAATTGGTCAAGCCACACCAGATTTTAGTTCTGACTGATTAATATTAATTCTGGGAATCATCAAATTTCTTACGCCCTTTTCTCATTTTATTACCCCCTCCCCTGTTCTCTCGACTGCTCTCTCCAAACAACATTAGGAACTCCATAAACAAAAGTGACCAGGGTTTAGGCATTGTTTAAAGACTCGCTAGTTACATGTCACGGGCTGCCCTAATTCTTTGTGACAGGGATAGGGGGTGCGCTTTAAAGACTTAACCATGACGCACTCCGCGTCTGCTTCATTAAAGGCCTAACTTCCACAATAAGGGCTAATAGGGGATGCTCTTAGGTTAGATCAAGGGCATAGCACATAATGTATATAATAGTCATAGAGAAAATTAACAGTATTTTGGTTTACCGTGATTGATGATAGCCCATCACATTACAATTTTACTAAGGATTGACTTCAACAAAGAGGTTGGGTTACTACTATCGAGAACAATAGTTTGATTCTGACTTGAATCAAGTAGCCGACAACACTATCAATTATTGAGATCCACTCCCAATTTTCAGGAAATATAAGTCTTTTCTTGATGTACGGGCAACTACATGTGAGTTGGTGCACACGTTTAAGATAATACCTGTCTCGTCCAAGTTCCAAAAATTCTGGGGCCAAAGCTTGGTTACAAAGTCAATAGAATAATATCATATGAAGAGAAAAGAAGCTCTATCTACGACTAATCACTACATATATATACACATGAGAAATAAAGTTATCTCTATGCCTGACCCTTCTCCTCCGTGACGTTTTAGAAGTTACTCTGTATCTTGAGCTATTCTTGGTATACATCTTTAGTGTGAGTATTGTTTACCTTGAGACAACTACATCGTAGCTCGCCTAATATGTATAGCCTCCTTTTAGATATTCTCTGAGTATTTAATTTATATACCTTTGGAAAGAGACTGGGGCTTCGTTCAGACCAAATGGCATCACTAGCCATTCAAAGAGACCGAATCTAGTACGAAATGCGGTTTTCCACTCATCTCCTTCTTTAATTCGTAGTTTATGGAAGGCGGAACGTACATCAAGTTTCGTGAACCATTTTGATTTACTTAATTTAGTAAGGGTCTCTTTAATCAATGGTAATGGGTAACGATCAGCCCTTGATATCGCGCTTAAGGCCCAATAATCGACGCAAAACGTAGACCACCTCCAGGTTCTCGAACAAACAGTACTGGTGTACCTGCTGGAGAGCTACTTGCTCTAATATAGTTTTTATCCAGCAATTCAGTCAAAGTCTTCCTCAAGACAAGCAATTCATCCCTTGACATACCATACAAGGGCCCCCATGGAATCTCTTTGCCAGACTCTATCCTTATCTCATGATCACAACCTGGACGATGAGGAGGTAATTTATCCGTCAGCTCCTTTTTAAAAAGGTCAATATAATCGGCGTACTGTTAGGGAAGTTTGTTTGGATTCGTTGTTGATTTCTTTGTGGGAGCGAGTGCCTTTTGAATATCGGCCAGTGTTACAGAGAATAATCTTGTTTCGCTTGAATTGAATGATTTTCGAGCTCTTCTTACTGTAGCTATAAATACTCCTGCGGATAAACAAGCCACATTAAATATTTGTTGGTTAATTCCGGGATTTTTGTTCCAAAAACCTTTTTCCCATACTCTCAACGGTTGACCATTGACTAATGCTTCTCTGATATCCATGCACCGCTTACGAGCATGGTAAATCACATCTTCTTTTTCCATCCAAGGTTTTCCTAGTATTAATCCATGTGATAATGCCGGTGTAATATAAGACTTTAACATCTTTTGGTATCCATCGATGTCAATTTTCAGCTCTGTGATTTCAGTTATAATATAGTTATCTTTTTTATTATTATTAGTGGCTTCAGTGAGCTTACGAGGAGTTATTTTAATCCTAGGTAGTTTAGCTTTACGCAAAACGGAATCGCTTACAGCAGCAAGACAATCACATCTATTATCGATCAATGTTGGTACTGAAAGAAAATCATTTATTATTACATCTATGACAAATGATGATCTATTCATCTCTCTTATGCTTTCATACTCATTGGTCAACTGTGTGATGACTTCAGCTTTTCGAACTCCATTCCTAGGCCCCTAAAAGTGACTTTTTTCAGAGGCTACTCTTTTAACGACTCTCTCTCATCATCGACCTCCTGCTCATCAACCATATTGGTTTTTATTTTTATATCGGAGCGTAATGTGGGGAGAAATTTACCTCGCTGTATCCGATGTCCTTTCTTACCACACCTTATACATTCACCCTCGTTTCTACGTCGTTCCAACTCCTTTTTTGATACCCATTTTGCATGAATTTTATTCATTCCTAGAGTCTAAGATATTGTCTGACGTACTAAAAGCTGGTCGTACTAAGGGAGATGATGCACTTCTACCGAGTAGTTTACCTCCAGTTATCCCTCTAGTTCCATCATCGAATGTTCCAGTCTGCCCGGTTTGATAGGTTTGACTCTTTAAGTGAGCTACTTCTTCCATCTGAGACCCCATCATAAATAGATACTTCATTAGGTCATGAAATCCATCTGGCTCTGCTCTACCTACCATAAAGGTCTTTGTCGCTTGGTTCAGGGCGTTTTTTAAGTAAATAATTTTGCCTTTATCATCTCTGGCTGAATTTGGGCTCCGCATCAATAATTACTGGAACCTGGGTAAAAAGGATGATAAACTCTCATCTCTAAACTGTTTACAGACATGTGACAGGTTTGCGGCCGTTTGTTCAGCATTCCGGTCCCTGTATAGTTCATCCATTCTTGTTAATAGTCCTAGGGCGTCCGAGGTTTTTCCCTCCGTCACCATCTATTCAAATTGTCCTATTATTGGTTCTTTAGCAGTTCCTGTTACAGCATGACTAAAAAGTTGCATTAAAAAGTCCGATTTTTGAAGCATCCCCTTCTCAACTACGTCTCAATTTTAGATATATAAAAGTAGACTGTAAGTAGTGCGCCACCCATTTGGATTGCTATGGTCATAAGCGGCTGGCCACTTAAGTTCTTTTACCTTCCTTTGGAATGTTTTCAGGTCGTGTAACAAGTTGAGGAGACTTCACAGATGAGGGTTCAGATAGTTTTGATGGCTCCACATCTTGTTTTCTTTTTGACAAATTTATAATTGCTGACATCATTTGCTTCATATCAAGACGCATAGCGTCCATTTCCCGTAGATTTTCTGCATCTCTTTCTTCTAATTTCTTCATTAATTCTCTTATTTTGTGGACTGTGGTTGGACGACTCTGCTCATCGACTGCCATTTCGTGCTCTTCCATTTGAGCCATCTCAATTCTTTTTCCTTTTGCTTTTCCTATTGTATTTTGATTTTCTTCTTCTTCCGCCGTTTGGAAAGAATTTTCGCTGTTTGTGTCTTGTGATCGTAATGGACAAGTTCCTTCACTTGATAAAGATGATAGAGCAAAAGTTGGCATCCACTAACTAGAGTAGTTCTTGATACGAATTCTCAGAAAGGAAATAAAGATGTATCTTAAGCCACAAAGAGATGCGATTTACTTAATAATAGACACATAAGAATAAGAAATAAGAAATTATAATGTAACGGGACCAGAGCTTGCTGTACAAAGTCAATAGAATAATATCAAATGAGGAGAAAAGAAGCGAGTGTGCTTATTTTCTGGATAGTTGATCTCTTAATATGGATTTAGGAATACCATACGCAACAGCAGCCTTTCTCGGCCACATAAAAAACCATAATTAAGATTTTCAATAGCTCTTCCTTCGTATAACAAATTCTTTGGTATTTATTTTAGATATGTGATAATAGCCAAATACTTTTGGTGAGTGCGTGATAGATACTTGCTTTAGTTTAAAATGAAAATTGATTAAGACTTCAAATTATTGAGTTCTATTATTACATTTTAGATATTCAACTTTTGAGTTTTGAGTTTTGATTTTTGATTTTTATGTCATTCTAATATATCTATCCTCTTCATAATTAGGGTCGATCGCATGCGAGACAAAATAACTTTCCCTAGACTCAATTTAGCAGAGTGTCCTTAATCTGAGTCATTGATTCCGCGCTCTTTTTCAACGAGCTGCTGAAGTCCTCACTCAGTACGCTATTTTGGAATCTTATTATTCGTTTTTAGAAAATTTAATCACCACTAACCCAATTGCACTAACCGGATCATTTTTACAGGGGTTATATTAACGTAATTGACAGTAAAAAGTCCTTCGCTCTGACTTTTTTTATCGGCCTTGACATTACTTCGTAATGATGGTAATTAGTGGCTTAAGACGCATACAAGAAGCTGACTGAGTGTTGCAGATATGGATAGGGATATCGAAGTAAAACATAAATGCGCATCTGTTTGACACCTAATTAGAGATATTAAAAGATACGATGTCCGTATAAGTTCAGCTTGGAAATTTCACGAACATCCAAAATTCGGAAATATCTAAAAATGAATACGATAAAATCTAGATATTTCGGATACTGGAGAAGACAAGTTAGTGAAAATTATTGCGGTTTCAGTAAAGATACGGTTAGTGGTTTTGCGGATGTCGTATCTGATAGCATCTTTCATCGTTTCTGTGAGCATCGGCAGCGGCGCGATGAAAGCTCATGTTCGTCACATAATCGCGACTGAATTTTATGCATAACTGCCCTTCTGAGTGTTCAAGCGGCACTGGGTGAGCGTGCAACTAATCTATTTAGTTTTGTAGGGTAAACGTGCAACGTCCAATGCGGGCTGTGGGTAGATCAAATAACTAAATCCGTAACTCGATCTTTGTCCAATTACATACTTGATCCAGGTGGTTTCTCTAATGGATCTAAGCACTCATTGTCAACGATTGTTCCTTCTTATATGCCTCGGTAAGAATGTATAGAAAAGTGACCACACTACGTCATAATTAATGAATAATGACTCTTGTTGACAAGGAATTATGATTTTCTGTTAGTCTAATCATTTTATTAATACCAAACTCTAATATCAAACTCATTAAGTCAGGTGCCTGCAATAGATAAATCTTGTTGAAGAGTTCATCCGACTTTTTTGGACTAATTTCTTCTTCATTTTTAAGCACGGCATAAATGATTAAATACATTCTGTATAGCTAACACGATGTTTTCGCTTGATGACGCCAGCGCTATACCTAGAATAGATACTTCGACAAGATCCTCATGGCGACAACGGCGTAACCTCGCGAATACCAACGCATTATCTCAGTATGAGGCCGATTTAACAAGTAAAGATCGCTACAAACAAAAAGAGGCTGTAAGGAGGTTTTTAGCTGAAAAAGTAAAAAATGATTGGAGCTTTCAGTGGCCATCGCATGCCCAATCACCCTCTGTAAATTCTCAGGCTTTAAGTAAATCAGATACCGATATGACCTGTGACTTTCTTGAAGAGGAAGAGTGGAAAGAGCGCGAAGAATGGTTGAGCGATGCTGGTATTGAAACCGGCGATGACGAGCAAGATCACTCAATATTAATATCAAGTCCTGGAACTGGAAAAAATAGTCTAGGGTGTTCTGAAATTACAGAGAAGACTGAGAATAGTCTGAATACAAAAATACAAGAATTCATGCGTAAAAGAAAAGTAGAATTGCAAAAAGAACTAGCTTATAACGATGGCTTACGATGCTTCACTGCTCGTCGCGATGCTTGGACTGGGGCACGTGTTATCCACAAAATAGTACCAGCAAGCTCACCTAGCCTATCCCTTGATCAACCCATGAAAGAAAATTATGGTGATAAAATAGCAGTAATTGACCAATACAAATCAGAGGATATCATTGTGCCAGTTGGACGTCTGATACTTCCTGCAGAAAATTTTCTACGGAGCTCTATCACACCGCGCTCCTACAGTTTTATTTATGATAAGATTGTTCTTAACTCGATCACTCCAACTTGCCCAATCAATCTTAGAGATATGATAAAGAGTTGTGTCCAAGGCTGGAAGCGAGATGGTCAATGGCCACCACCCTCGATCGAGGTAAACAGACTATCTCAGAAAAAATCCGATCATCAAGCTTTGTCAAGTTTGTTCACTCATGATGTATCTGATTATGTACTAGACGAAGCTACTAGACGTGGAGAAAATGAAGAAAAAAAAGAGTCAATTGATGAGCAAAGTCAAAGGCAGAGAGGGAGAGCCAGAGAAAAAAATAGTAAAGAAATTAAAGAAAGAAATAAGGGCTTAAACTCCTGTTTTCATCGAATACTTGGGCGCAGCTTATGAAGTTCAATTCTGAGACCAGTAGTTCCTACTGTTTGAATCATAACTTCGTGAATACGAATATTACCAAATCCTTGAGCTTCTTTCTGACTCCCTTTGCAATAGTAAGAAAAAGTTCTGTGATGAAAATTTACTGCAACCAAATCACATTATCTCAGGAGTATACCGTAGCTTTTTGGTCTTGTATAAGGACCACAGAAAGCCTCAAGTCTTGCAAGGTATATCTCCACAGTGAAATTCGCCAAATTTAAGAAAATAGTATAAAAATCCAGAAAAAAATAAGCTGCGGTTAGTATTATCTATTACCAGCTATTAAAACTCAGAATCTCTATTTGAATTTACTTATTCAGAAAAACAGTAAGATAGAGTTTTAATTCTATATCAACGTATAGTCAATCTTGAAGCCGGTTTGAATGGGTATTTTGTGCCAAACCAGTATAGAAAAATTAATATCTTGGAGATATAGAAATCTTTTTTCTCTGCGTTATTACAAATCGGTTAAGGTTAAAGGAAAGTAAATTGCAGTTTCACAAGAGACAACAATTTTTTCAATAGTTTTATTGTATACAAGGACTATTAATTCATGAAAATGTTAACGTTGTGTTAACCTTATGTTAATGATAATGCGGTTATGAGATATGATGAAGGATGACCGGCTTTGTATTGCCAAAATTTTAATAGATAATTAATAAAGAAAGTAAAATTACAATACCATTAATTATTTAAAATCACTTTTTTCAATCTTAGATAGATCCATCATGTCTGTAATTGCTCTACAGTAGATTCGACTATCCACTAAAACGACCATATATTTCTACAGCAAAGTTCTAAGGGTTGAATAGTGTTTCCCTACACTCTCCCTTTTCTTTAACCTCAATTTAAAATATGCTTGAATTGAATGCAATCTTTTTTTGTACAAAAATAATAAAATCAACTATATTTTAATGATATACTCGTAAATTATAAAAATATCAGACAATTCATAAAATCCATGTATTTTCATCTCCACAGTAAAGATATGATTTTATTAAAACTTTTTTTTAAATTTTCTCAGAAATAAGATAAAATAATATAGATGTCGGTATATTACTTAACAAGTAAAATTAAGTTATATGGTAGCTGTAGGCCTTTTGGAATTGACAGGACTTTGGCTGATCATGTGATCTAGATAACGTTACATGGTACATTGGTTTAACAACTGAACGTAGACGTATCTCGGGCGGCTTAGTCACGTATTCATGCTGTCTGGCTAGATTAGTTAAGGTGTCAATAGAAAACAGAAATATCTAGTGGCAACAGGCTGCGCAGACACGCCAATTGCTCTTTAAAGGGCTTAGAGGCCGGTCCTAGCCTGTGTGTCTACTTGGCGTTAAATGTTAACAATAATGATAAGTAAATGTATCTCTCTTGAAGAATGTAGACTTTACATATATAAAGAATGAAAAGATTTATTGAACACAGTATAACCCTCTGATTTATAATCACTGGGGCAATCGACAATAGATATCAGCAAAATGCCCTCTCCACACTTTTATAGATCCTGTTAGCGTACTTGCAGACTTAATTACTGAATATATCGACTATGGGAAAGACATATTTAGAATAAAAACGGTTCCGAAGCTTATTCCTACGATCCCTAATAAAGGGTTTAAGTATCTTATACCAATACAGAATAGAAGTAGTTCAGAGAGCTTCGGTTTTTGCTTAATTTCTTTTGTGGTTAAAATGGTTCAAAGTAAGCGAGTACATCAAGATAACAAAGTCCTCATAAAGCTGTTTTCAAATGCGTTGTACGGAGGGAGTGTAAAATAGATTCTAATGGGTATTTAGCGCACCCTTTGATTAAAATTACTACTCTATCTAGAGCAATTCCTTAGATGAAAGAAATCGCTGCTAATTACTCAAAACTACTGATTTTGAGTAAGACATTTTTTTAACTGTAATTTTCCTTTTCCGATTCAATGAAGGTACGTATTAGGTGACCACATTTTGGAGAAGAGTAAGTTGTAAAGTCCTAATTAGCCCAAATAAAATATCTTGACTAAGACATAAATGCATCAACCAGCATTTACATCTACTTGCCTGAAAAAACCGATATACTGTACGTGTCCAATATACGTATCATAATTTAAATGAAGAAGAGGTATGTATGTTGCATCACACACCATTTATTACCCATTTCTAATTATAATTCTGTTTTTTAATGACTTCACACTGTTTATCATATACTCCATAGAAACTAAGAACTCGTTGTCCTGGTTCTGACTTCTATTGGTCTTCTGTATTACAGAAAAAAATCACAAAATTAAAAATGTGAAAAATTTCCACTGTAGTGTTAACAAGGAGTTTAGAAGCGTTGGAAGATAAGGTCATATCATAATTCAGTAATACTTATTTGCAAGATTAGAATTTCGATCCTTGGTCATTATCCCTGTACCTTTCTTTCTTTCCATTCACGTCGAAGTTCAAAGCCAACTTCGACAGCGATAAGAATGATGATAATCCATTCTAGATGTGAGCTGTGTTTTTCACTTAGCGTGTGCCGCATTATACTGGCTATTTCCTGTGCATAGTCCATCTTTTCGTTCAATGTCTTAATTCGGACACCCACGTCGAGAGCTCTACCTACCTGATCATAGTAGCCTTCTAGACCAAGTTCATGCCTGCTGTCCCAGAACAAGTCTGGTAAAGAATCTGTAAGCTCAGAGTAGTGATTAAGCTGTGCACGTAGCTCTAACAACTCGCCTGTTTTTTGTAACATAAATCGACGATTGAAGGGAAGACGAGAATTTTTGGAGAGAAGCTTTGGTATATTTCTTGTAGATTCAAAGTATTTAAGAAGCATTGTTTCTAGCACTGCTAGCTTAGTGCTTCTAGCCAGGCCAGAAGAGAATGCAATTTTTGCTAAGGTGGCATCAGCACGGTCACTTTACTATTAGCATCATCCCATTGACCAAGAGTAAGTTCTCACTTTTCCAATTCAGTACTGTATGATATCGGTTTAGTTCCAAGTGTGATAACGTCAGCCTTGATGTTACTATTTTCTCGTTTAGGGTCTTCAACGTATTCAAGGTCTTCCATCTCCATTTGATCCATGTGAGGATTAACTGTTGCAGGTAGAAGAGTTTTGGTCGCCAGATCAGAAACTACATCTTCAGGTAGTGACCAAGCAACAAGAGATCCAGAAGGAAATACAAATATATCACCGTTATTTACTCCTCGGGTGTGTACAACCTGTTCAGTGTCAAAGTTAGTAGCATCAGGATCAATTTGAAAGCCATGAGAGCGTAAAATATGGACAACAGCTTCCATATCAAATTGATCTGCAACTGATGTAGCAATGACCCTACTGTTCTCGTTGGCCCCTGCAATGACCTCCTTTCTCAATTTTGTGCCCTCTCTTGATCTTTGCGCCTCAACAGCTACTCTTCTGAGAGAACTTTTTCCTGCAGGAGACCTTACTGATTTACGTTTTGTGGTCGATGATGATTTTTTACCAGATTCTACATTGGCTGATGTCTCTTGATGTGATGTGGAATCAGAATAAAATCGATTCTGCCACAAATCTTCGTATATGTGGTTAATGCGGGCGCAATGAAGTGGTCCCTTTCGGCGTAAGCTTCCATTTTGATAGAGCCTTCTTATCGATGGAGTCAGCACTTGCTTAGCGATACATTGCATCATGCCATGTATTAAATGTGTTTTTAGCTCGTAGGGATGGAGTAGTAATTTTTTATTAAATTTTGCTTGGCAGGTAGACGTAGAATTTCAGATAGCTTAAACAAGTAGCCTCGGATAAGTTCGGTCTTGTGGTCTTAACAACGATGTCAAGGCTTATGTGACAGACTATCAAAA
Source organism: Erysiphe pulchra (assembly GCA_002918395.1). Taxonomy (NCBI): domain Eukaryota; kingdom Fungi; phylum Ascomycota; class Leotiomycetes; order Helotiales; family Erysiphaceae; genus Erysiphe; species Erysiphe pulchra. The sequence goes on from PEDP01000095.1 coordinate 23,080, forward strand.
CTCAATGTAACTGGGTTACTGCGCCCTCATGCCTACGGATTCAGACGAGCAGTCTAGTATACAAAGTTCCACAGGAATAGAAGTAGGCCGTCGTAATGTAAATAGTGCCATTAACAAGCAGTTGGCGGATGATATCAACCAGGAAGAGGATGATACTGATGAAGATACAGAGGAAGAGGAAGAGGAAGAGGAGCCAAAACTGAAATATGTTCGAATTACAACACAATTAGGCTCGATTTATCGAAATGGGGATGCAACAAGCGCCTTTGTGGTTGCTGGGGACAAAATGGTAGGTTATATGCCAATTTATTTCTACAAATATGCTTACAGATCATAGTTCTTAGGAACGCATAACGGAAATGTTGTAAGTTGTATCATATATGTGCTTTAAATTTCTGCTAATTACATTATTCAAAGCATGTGGCACTGCTTCCATCATTTCAATTCTTACGCGTCTACCATGCTCATTCTGCATCTATATCCAGCATCTCTATATCGCCATTTCTACCACCTACTTCAAGTCCAGCTCCTGATGGAATTAATAAATTGATGTATCAAGCATTGAATAGGCCGCCTTCCATTTCCTCTGATATATCTAGTACTAGTCTAAGGAAGAGTCAGTCTATTTCGGCTGTGCCAAATATTCCTTCGAATGCCGTCTACATTGCAACATCATCCATTGATGGAAACGTTTGTGTCCAGTCTTTGATAGATGTTAAAGATGTGCAACTACGGAACTTTGGCCGCCCAGTTCAGGCGGTGGCATTATCACCAGAATATAAGAATGATAAGACCTACATATCTGGAGGATTGGCCGGAACTTAATTCTAACAGTTGGGGGAAAGCCTGGAACAAATTCGACTTCAGCTACCACTGGAACAGCTGCAGCTGCAGCTACGGGCTGGCTGAGTGCATTTGGGCTGTCCGGAAATACGGCTAAAGATACGATTTTACATTCTGGTGAAGGTATTATCAGTACCATCAAATGGTCAATATCGGGAAAATACGTTGTCTGGATTAATGAATATGGCGTGAAAATAATGCGCTCCAATTTTCGTCTGGATAGTGCTGATAATGATTTTGCTTGGAAGAGAATAGGTCACATTGACAGACCTAGTGATGGAAACTGGGGAGAAATGGCAAGTGCTTGGAAAGGAAAAGTTGAATGGGTCGATTTGAAGTCTCTTGAATCTAATCGAATTGAAAGTTTTAGTGAGAGTGAAATTGGCTTAACACAGGGAAAAATGAAGACAGTTTCTCGTCCATCACAAATAAATACAAAAGTTGAAAAGCTTCTAGTTGGGTGGGGAGGAACCTTCTGGATTATTGATATCCATCCTGGAGATACAGATGCTGGAACAAAATCTGATGCCAGAAATCGGTCGGTTGGTCGACCTCAGATCGTTAAAACGTATGAAAATCTGTATAAAAATATGAAGCGCTAACTGACTTACAGGTTAAACCTTGGTTGCATTATATGTGGGCTATCATTATTTTCTTCTAATTTACTTATTGTGCTCGCTTATCCTCATCAAGAGGAAGTAAAAGAAAGTCTAGTAAATAAGAATTCCCATGAACAGATAAATCAAGATCTAATAGAGTCGACGAGTAAAAAAAAATTAGGTGGAATTCATCGGCGAATAAAAGGTTTACCTCCAGAGCTATGCTTGATAGATCTTGATACTGATGAAGAGATTGATTCTGATACACTTACTGTAAGCCGTTATGAAAGATTATCAGCTTCAGACTACCATCTTGGTATTCTACTCGGAAATAATAATATTCAGAATATTTCTTCAAGAGGCACTTTTGACACGTTGACTGGTGTAGGTAGTGGTGTGTGGAATGCTACTGTTAACGCAACCTCAATTCTTAGCTCACCTAAAAGTATGCAAAGCAATGAAAGTAAAGGCTCTGGCTCTACGAAGAGTAGTGTCATTACTGTCAGGGTGAAAAGACCAGTATATAACAATAATCAAACTGCTAAACCAGGAATTAAAATATTCATTCACAGCCCTTATGATTGTATACTAGCTACTAAAAGAGACCTCTCAGATCACTTATCTTGGCTAGTTGAGCATGAAAAATTTAAAGATGCATGGGAGCTTCTTGATGAACACCCTGAAATCATCACACCAATTGAAAAACTAGCACAGAATAGACCGCAAACCCCGGAATCCAAAGCATCTAACCTTGATAACTTCTTCGATGATGCCTCGCTTAGTGAGTTTGCAAATAAAGCAAAGAACCCGTTTCTCGAAAAAGAAAAGTATCGGATTGGTGAACTATGGATTCAAAAACTTATTAAAATGAATGACTGGGTAGCAGCAGGTCTCGTTTGTGGTAAAGTTCTAAAAACCGCTCAGCAATGGGAAAAGTATATCCACAAATTTGTTAGTGAAAATAAGTTCGATGATATTGCAGATATTATTCCCTCGGAAAAATTGCATCCACCTCTTAAGTCAGAAATATATGAGATTTTCCTAGGTCACTATATTACACAAAATCGGCCAAAAGCTAAAGTTTTACTAGAGCGTTGGTCTACTGACTTGTATAATATTAAAAATGTTACCAACATTCTCGAAAATCAACTCAAATATCGTGATGTACGAGAAGATAGTATTGAGGATGGAGAGGTTGGCCGAGACTGGCGTATTGTGATGGAATCTCTAGGTAGATTATATATTGCCGATGGTCATCCGCGAGAATCAATCAAATGCTACATTAAACTCCAAAATGCTGAAACTGCATTAAATATGATCAGGGAACATCATTTGGTCGACGTTTTGGCGGAGGATATTCCTGGCGTAATCTTGCTCCGGGTGTCTAAGCAGCAGTTGGATACAGCTCCCCTTAATGAACTCAAAAATGTAACTTCCGAAACGATTTCGTTACTTGTTAATGAAGCACACACTGGCCTCATCAGCCCATCCGAGGTTGTACAGCAGCTTCAAGAAAAAGAAATGCCATTATATCTCTACTTCTATCTAAGTGCTTTATGGAGAGGAGACGGAATAGAAGAGTATCAAGGTGATACTCGGGAAAAATTGGTGCAGGATAGCAAGGCTCTTGTCGATCAGTTTGCTGACCTTGTTGTCCATCTGTTTTCGATTTATGATCGAGAATTGCTCATGGAGTTTCTCAAATTCTCAACATTATACACGCTCGAAAAGGTTCGTTCCCTTGGCTTTTAAAGCCTCCAAAGTTATATGAACACATACTTACACTTAATAGGCAACATATGAGTGTGAGGAGCGAGATTTTATTCCTGAGCTAGTATATCTTTATTCTAAAACTGGGCAAACCAAGCGAGCCCTGTATTTAATCATCGATCGTCTGACCGATGTTTCTCAAGCTATTTCTTTTGCTAAAGAGCAGAATGATAGTGACTTATGGGAAGATCTTTTAAACTATTCAATGGACAAACCTGTTTTTATTAGAGGACTTCTCGAGGAAGTGGGAACTGCAATTAATCCAATTACTCTCATTCGACGTATTCCGGAAGGATTAGAGATTCAAGGCCTTCGTGAAGGTTTAAAAAGGATAATAAAAGAGTATGAACTTCAACATAGCATTAGCTATGGAGTGGCCAAAGTTCTACAAAGCGAAGTAGCTACAACTCAAAATATTCTTCGGGCTGGACAGCAAAGAGGTATCAGATTTAATGTTTTGCGGAAGCCAAATTATCTGATTGGTAACGAAGCTTCCCATACTTCGAGTGATATGAATGACAAGAATACTAAAGTCGTAGAAAATTCAGTTCAAGTTGATAAAAAGGCAACGAAATTAGAACCTGGGTACTGTGTAGGCTGCCATGAACCTTTCACAGACCAGGAAATAGAAATTCTTGTCGGATTTACTTGTGGTCACGTGTGGCACTTGAGTCATTTATTAAGTTATCGGAACGACCATCGACCTATTACGCCACCTGAAGTTGACTTGGATCACCACGATGAATGGAACATAACACATAGTATTGGTACGAAGGTCACACACGCTAGATTACTTAAGGATAAAATTCGATCGGGATGCCCTATTTGCACTGTAGAGGATTTTTCCTATTGAACTCAAAATGCGAACTGATTACACTCTGACCACAGGTGATTTAATGAAATACTACAGTATTGAGCTTGTCAGAAATAAACGTAACAATGATTATTTTTCTTCTCAACATTCTTTTACACCTTAAAAAGGACATATATTTACTAAAAAAAAACCCCCACAACTATTTCAAAAATATCACCAGGATTTTATGGTTAAAATTGATCCAGGAAGCCAAGTAGATTTTTATTAATCAACATGAAGCGCTTTAGGAATAGATTAAAATCATCCAAAATCTCGACACCTATTCTTAATCAAAGAATTGAGTTTCTGGGCATCCACCAAATTTTCATTGATAGTTTTTTTTATTTGTACCATCTCTTTTTTGAAAAAACGTCCAAACTACTCATCATTCTGGCAATGAACATAAGATTTTAAATTATTTACAATATTGTAATTCACCATCGAATAAACGGGTAAAAAAGGGCTGAAAAAATAACGTCCATCACATCTTAGTTGTTAATTTCGAGGCTTGTAACCTTCCCATCACCCATAATTTTAAGAAGAATGAGGGACAGCAATACATAATTCTTCTTTTTTCTCCCCTTTTCAATACATCAGAACTTCAAAATTATCTGTATCATTAACCATTATTTCATTTTAATTCAATTCACCACAGTATTAATAATCACAACTATTTTCTTATAGGTTTTTATAATAGATAACACAATATGGAATCTGCGTGGATTAAATGTTTCCACGAATTTGAAGCGATTAAAACAAATGAACATATTTATTGTAAATGATAGTATGAGTAGGTCAACACGAAAAGGGGAGGGGTGGTCTTTCTTCGCGTCTTGACCTTTTCATATTCTTAATCTTGAGTTCTTGAATAAAATTAAATCAACTTTTTTCTACAATTCATGGAAATTTAGTGATTCTGATATCTAGAGTTCATCTGGCTCGAGATGCAGGTTTTTTTGAGATTTTCCCGCACGCACGCAGTTTCCCCGGCCACTCTTTTTGGTAGTTTTGTAGGGTGAAAAATTCTGGTGGACAAGGAACCAAATTTTACGGGTTACTAACCAACCAAGTTGTATTGTGATCTGTTGCAGGTAAACGATCTTACGTTTATGACAGAAGATGATAGGAACATTTTCAAAGGTGTGGCCTGGATCAGCAAAAACCCCATTGTGCTCAATAGTCATTATTTATTGAATAGCATAATAAAATTAGACATTCAGATATCTTACATTCTTTTATATTCTTTTGTTAAAAATTATCGATTGCACACACTCTAATTTCCACTGACAGCCTACTTACTCAATGATATTATTTCATGTTGCTTGATTTGAGATTGATTTGGATTGGGCGAGCCATTCCATATTATTATAAGACACGTCCTAATATATAATAATGTTATCTTTCTGATACCCTCATAATGTCACCTTGAGCGAACGGAAGGCACGATTGTTATCTTCTGGAATATTATGGTTAACAAATCAATTGTCATGGTAACAAACACGATCACTAAAATTAAAACCAATGCGGTAAAAGAATGCTCAGAGCTATAACTCTGGCCCGTGCGTTATACTGTAATTGGATCAAATTTAGTCTTTGCCAATCAACAGAACATGTTGAGCGCACAGGCCAGCTATATAAGTCTTGAGATACAAGGTACAAAAGTAAAGTATGCCCACAAAGAATGTAAGGCTATACCAAAGTGTTCATGTCATAACCAGACTGTAACGGATATGTCGGAGGATACAGGAACAAAATGCATAATTTCCGAGTGGCATATTGAAGGTACGACAAGGGTGGGCTGTACGGCCATAACTAACCGAACGAATAATACCAAATTACTAAATTTGGTTGCTACAATCTCGAATCGTAAAACAGGTAAATACATTAAAATATGCATGGTGCGAGAAAAGAAAGTTGTGAACTAATCGTGCACTTAGAATTGCAATTTAGCGCAAAAATAGCCATTTAAACAACTTTATCACCCTGTCTAGCACATCTTTAATCCTTGTCTTTGAGTAAAAATTATACTTTTTTACCTGTTTTACGGCTCGAGATAGTAAATACCATTTAGAGAATATAACTAGCAGGGATTAGAAACAACCGAGGATATGAATTCGCATACGAACCAGCAGCACTCAGCATTCGGATCTTTGACTTAACACTCAGAGTATAAACCAGCAAAGACTCGGACGATATCTTTGGACAACGAGTGGCACGAAGAAACATTCAGGACAGGAATACCCATTTTCTTCTAATTTATTTGGTGTTTATTCTCCTTGATGACTACTTTCTAACCGATACCCCTCTTTGCTCGTTCTAAGCCACGCACCGACCTACCCCATCCTTTGTTGAATAATCAATAATACTACCAAATCTCCAGATTGTCTTCTTAGCTGGCTACTTGTATACTAATTGCAAACTTATCTCCAAAGGATTTATTTATTTTCTTTCTGTCCTTAAGCACAAACTTACTTTAACTGTTGACTGCTGGTTCGGTACCATGCCTCACTATCCGGCTCTTTCAGGGGCAATTGTAGTGGCGAGTCTTGCTTTTGCAGTTAGTTTCCTACTTTTCTCCAATTCATTGTGAGCTAATTTAGCTAGACAGCACTCGCTATTTATGAGTCCCCTCAAGCTCGTCAGTTAGCAGAAGATGTTCGAAGGAAGCTGGCCATAGCTCTTTATGCATTAGGCGATGAAATTAATCCAAAGCCTAATGAAGAGCAGCCTAGATTCAATCGACCTGAAGATGCTGAGGGTTTTCTCAAAAGTGAAGCCTCTCTAGGTATGAATGGTGAGGCGGATGAAGATGCAAAGCGTCGCCAACGAGAAGAATTACTCTACTGGAACGCAGTCAAGCTTTGTCAGGAAGAAAAAGAGCGTGGAATTGAAGAGCTAAACCAGCTATGTGAATATCAACATGGCTCTGAAACTTATAGATTGAAGCATGAAAATAGTAACATGAGCGACCAGGAAACGTGTGTCTATACTTCCGGCACTGATCAGATCCAGGAAACTGAATCAAAACTGCGAAACCGTGGTAGAAAGTCCTCAATTGGCGATGCCAATCCCTTCAATGATAAGTATCACATTGACACCGATTCTGATTCCACTAAAGATAACTCTTTCATTATACCTAACTTTGCTTCGAGTCAAGATGTTATTTCTGATATTTACGATGCAACGGAAGCTGGTGATCACGATTCTGATGAACAAAATGCTGAGGAAAATATCCATAACCTAACTTCAACAAATGTGACACTAGCTCAAGATATCTATGCCTCTATACATGCCTGGGCAGAGTCTGCACATTCTAGCTCTAATCTAAATATGAACGAAGGTTCAACCTGCATCTCTCCGAAACCTACTTCAGATGATCAGAATAATATTGATTCCGAATCCTTATCTACTGGTCATGATATAATGTCTCATACTTCATTTGGTGGTGAATTTACTCCTACCGACACTGGCAGTATAGTTTGCTCGTCTGAAGGGACCTTATGGGAAGAACGGTCTATTGTTCCGTCAGATACGGAAATAGTAGATGCTATGAGCCTAACTGGAGAGTCTAGTATTACAGGAACATGGTCAGAAATAGAGAGTGTAGTTAGTGAAAATGATTTATTTTGAATCTAATTTTTTTATTAATATCAGTTAAGCAACTGAACCATTTATAGGGGAAAGGGGCAATGGGGAAATGGTGTTTTGTCAATATTTGGAAGTGTAAAATAATATGTTATCTTCGCTCGTTAGGTTTAAATTTGAACTGTATATCGAGAAAAAGATTCGGGTTCTCAATCATTTTCACTAGTCTCTATTATCCCAGTATATTTCAGTTTTCGGCCATTAACATACAATCTAGATAACTGATAGGGAAAATAATCTAAGCCAGAGTAATATGATTCCATTTATGTGGTTAATTTATCTAGCTAAAGTTCATGTAATCTACTCTAAAATAAGAAATAATAGGACATAGTTCCTAGCTTAACTACGCCTATTCTACTGAGGAGGTTGTTAAAAACCCATTACAGCTGAGGGTAGCTCTGACGCCCATCTTGTAATTTGGATTGCTTGGTCATCACACATTTTGTATTTGTAATATGGGTGAAGCAAAAAAAAACGCATAAATTGATATTGCAAAATTGTAAGGGTCGTAAGTAACGTTTAATTCAAACTATACCCTGATCAATCTATATACAAGAAGATAGATCTTGTGATAAAGATCCCAAAGATGTGCGAATAAACTCCTCTATTTATCTACAATAAAACTGTTGATACGAAAAGAAATGACTTTTTGAATAATTAGAAAAAGACTACTTCGCCACCCTATCTATCTATCCTATGGCATACGTTTCTCAATAAGTTAGTAGCTAGCTACCAGCTGTGATGGATGCCACTTGACATCATGACATTTGATCGTAAGTATAATTTTTTTTTTTTTTTGTACTGCATCGTCGGTCGGTGTCGGTGTCGGTGTCGGTGTCGGTGTCGGTGTTTCCGGGCTCTATTTATTTAAAAAAAAACATAATCTTCAAATATCTGTAAGCTAGCTGTCTGTGAGCATTCAACTTTCTATTTTTTAATTGAGAAGAAAAAAAAAAATTACACATATTTGGTGTTGTTTCCACTTTTTTTTTTTCATGACATAATTTTTTTTAGCATGGGCTCTGTTTTGCTGTGATCGCTACCCTTGAAGAATGAAGTTTTTATATATGATGTTTGTTCGTTATAGTATGATATCCCTGCAGTCTGCATATTTCATGCCTAGGTCTATCGATTAAGTAGTGCAAGCTATTTATATATATAGCCAGTGACAAAAGATATCAATTTTTCACTTGATTTAAATTTAAAATATATATTTTTTTTTGAAATAATCAGAAAAAAAAAGAGCAAAAAAAACAAAAATTATAACTCCCGATCAGGAAAATATTATGTGGGAAATAAAGTACAGAACGGAGTGTACAGCGATGAAGTACTAATCCGAGCTGTAAAACAAGTACACTGTTCTGTTCAAAGATAAGGATTAAATTCGAGCTAGACAGAGTAATGCATATATGTTTTCAGGGCTATTTATTTTCGCGCTAAATTATTATTTTGAGTACATTCTTTGTGATTTATTGTGCTATTTGAGCCCTAGACTATTTAACACATTTAGGTCCTCTCTGCCTACAGGCCAGGCATACCTATACCTCGGTTAGTATACACCTTCCTATGCCTCATCCACAGCCTCTGTCCAGCAGTAATACCCCTACAAGTCTTCATTTGATTACACACTTAAAAGAGCCCTTAGCCCTTCATTATCTCCCCTCTCCAGCCAACCAAACGAAGGCCATTTTCGGGTGTGTAGCTGCCGGGAAAAATCCACCAAAAACCACTGGGTGCGAGGCTCCCCTAGTACCGACATAAGGACTAAATCCGAAGACATAGCTACCCGTCTGAAGCGTTCGGAGAGGTCGTCCAGCCGGGCGCAGCAGACCTGTATATACCTAAGAGATTCCCTCTTGCCCTTCCTAGCCTCTCCCTAACTCCTCCCTTGATTCATGCCTCGGGACAAATCGAAAGTCGTGATAGGGTATCAGAAAAGTCTTGAAAAAGAGAGATTGCTGTAGAGTAGCCTAGCCTAACTCTCAAGAATCGTAACGGACCTGGGGTGATCGAGTAACTCATGTATCTTGGAGAGCCCTCCTGGCTAGTGTAGCGGTTTATAAGATTAGTGGGGACAAATCTGTTGATGACTTGAAATCTGCCGGTGTAGAGGACAGAAGGGTCTCGGACTTAGCTTTCGTGGACTTTTTATTCGTCGCTCCGGTGGGTAGCACATGTTGAATTGTGACGAGGGTCTCTCTTACCGCCGTTATAGCGTTTTGTACCACATTTTCCCTCCTCTTACTTAGCGTCATTGTCGTCATCATTTTGTCTTTGGTTAACGGTAGCGTATCTTTGAGAGGAGGTGAACTCAGCTCAAAGTTGATAATGTTTGTGACTCAATCTCAGCTCTGCAGACTCTCAATAGAAAGCTGAAGGTTCGTAGGGGACACCATGTACAGTTGTTGAGTCGTCGACCCCCAATTTATTGTTGTGTTTAGGAGGTGGGGGGCCGTAAATAAACTACCCTCCTGTCCCCTCTTGTTGTGGTTGGTGACGTCAATGTCTGTTCAGCCTCGGACGATGGAATTGATTCAATGATGGTTAAGTGTTTAAGCGTTACCTTAGCAACATCTTCTCTTACATCAGTAAATAAATTGTCTGTGTAATAATAAAGTGAACGAAATCATCACTCTCTATTCACCTCCATTTTCCTCTGTTAAGATTCCTTTCTTAGTCAGCGATCCATGTAAATAGTCCCTTAAAATAGTTAGTCTGTTTCATGTAAGCGAATGTAGATATAGGAGTTTTGGTAACATTTTGTAGTAAGATAATGATTCTGACCCCTTCACAATGGCCTGGATTCTCTTGGAGAATATCCATTTCTCAAGGCTTCCGTCTTTATATTGTTAATAATCCTCCTTTTTCCATCTTCAAGTAATTTCAACGAATCCACTTGTTAACTATCATCCTGGCTCGATCCTAGGGGCACTTCGATTTTTAACACCCTCAAAGCATTTGGTTTTTAATTCAAATGGTTAAAATTTTCTCCCAAGATACCCAATGATTGACCAGTTTCCTGTGTGCTTTGCCCTCAATATAGAACAACCGCGTTGCTTTTCCAATAAATTAGGACGGTTTATGTTACACTTTTCCAAAGCCATGGCCATGTTAACTCAATGTATAGCCTCCGTTATTGTCTGAACCAGTATTTCACCAATGTCTTCTACCTCTTTACAACGTTATTACCCACGTAGTAATCATTTTATTGAGACAGCTACGTTTGAAAGCAAAGATGGGTGCAAGAACTGCCGAGAGAAAAGAAAGTGATAAAAAGTCAAAAATACTGACACTTCATTCCTGTCTCTTGCGATTTTTGTTATTATTCTTATTATTGATCAACGCCAAGCCGGCCCATAGGATTGCACCCGGCCTCGCACCTCCCTAAGGGCATTTGGCGTGCCGGCGTAATCTAAGGCTACCAGGCATTTCTTCTATTTACTTACATCTAAAGTATCTACACTAGCAACCCGAGGACCTCAAAAGTTGATGGGGTGATTGTAACACCATTTCAAAACCAAATCTACATAAATGTAGAATTTCCAATCTAATCTAGTATACTTAAATGTGAATATGTATACATGTAGTTTGATACATATTTTTACATTTTTGCATTTTAATTCAACTTTTCTAAATTTTTTAATTGGCATTTGTTGTTCGTATTCATTGCCCTTCTGACCTTTTCACACCAAACCTCCAGTGAAAGGATCTGACACCTGCTGTTGTACATAAAATTCATTTTATAGTCTCAGAAGTATTTCTTCCCGAATGTTTCTACGTCGACCGTTATTCCTCATAGCGAGCTGAAAGAGAAAAAGGTGTTCAGGTGATTTTTACTGCCCACTAGAACAGTAAAGTTCAGCATCTAGATGGTGAAACCAACGATGGCACGCCGCAAAATCCCCATGCCTAGATCGAGTAGCGAGAAGTAACCCAAGGCTTCTTCTAGGTAGTAAGAAAAGTTTCGAGTGTGCTTGGTGCGCTATCTCTAATTCAAGATCTTTGTGACGACTTAGAGAATTTAAATTCAGTATGTTGTTAGATTATCTCGGTAATTCTCTTCAAGTATCATTTTTGCACGTTGTCATGGTACAGGTCTGTTTAACCAAAGCATCTGCTCGCTCGTTCCCGATAATTCCAGTGTGGCCAGATACCCACTTGACTTGTATAGTTCCATTTCCTATACCTATGGAACGCTCTCTTTGTCTTCAAAAGCTGCGGAGGAACTCTCGCAATGATATTCGTTGGTTGTTGATTAGGTATTGCATGAGTTACATTTGACGCCGCAAATTCGGAGATCGCAGTTCGAAGATAAACTTGAAGATTTTGCCATCTCTTTCTCTTCGTCGTCATGGAAGCTAGCTACAGTGCAATCATTACAGCTTGTACAAACAAGAAGATGGGTTTGCCAAGCTTTTTCTTGGCGCTGACGTTCAATAAAAATCTCTGCGAGCTTCCGGGGGAGATGCAAATACAACTGATTTTCTTTATTGCCTAAACTCATTGAGTTCGAGTCTGCTATAGTTGCAGCAGCACATTTGAATGCAGAAATAAGCCAAAGAATTCGCCTGTTGTTTGCCGAACTATTCAATGTCTCTTGATTTGATGGTTGATGAGGATGGGGAAGTGCAGGGCGGTGTATAGCTCATTTCCGTTGAAAGTGCTTGATTATCTATGGTATAATCCATGTTTTGTTCTTTTTGTTTAGGGTTAAGATGCGCTGTTTTTTCCTGTGTTGTTAGGCTGACAATTGCTGAGAGCACTAGTAGATTACATCGCAACTATCACATCTGTTCAAGTCATCAACACTTCCTCTAACCTGAACACATAGAAGCTACAACAATGTAAATAATTCTCTATCTATCAAATCTTATGTTAAGTAACCGAAACCTGAGTCATGGCCAGTCTGATCAAATAATTGATTTCAGGCTCTGTTACAGTAGGCTTGGTAATTGGAATTACGCATTCTAGTAAAGTTAACGTATCTTGTCAGATAGTGAGATACCACCGTTGTAGATCTGGAATATCGAACATCATTCAACACATTGAAGTTGTTAGTGATCAGAGCCATGACCATTTAGGGCCAGAAGCCCTCAACTGACTTGAATAGTTGCCCTAACCATACGTAATAAGCGTAAGCGATTAATCATCCAAAAAACCACGAAAATGACTGATTCTTTAATCCCTACAGCATAATTCACATTGAATTGAAGGGAATATTAGTCATGAATTTTGAATTTTCAAATTGCTGCTCTGCGATTTTCTTTGCTCAAGGGGAAAAAAATGCAAATATATTGGATACCCTTGTAAAATATCGGCTGTATAGGACAAGACTGAACAATCACAAGTAGTTAATGTGGGGAGCCTGAATATCAAACTGATAAATCCCTCTAGATCCGCCACTGGCATAAATCAACACATTTTCAATCTTTTCTTGTCTAACATTTAAAACCCATTTTTCCAAGGATTTTTTTTCAAATTGAGAATGGGTGGAGTTGATAGAGCTGGTATTAAAACCCAATATCTTACATAGAAAAGATAAAGAAATGATGTATACTCACGACATCACAGGTGGTAAGGCTAAGCCTCTAAAGGCACCAAAGAAGGCAGCGAAAGGCGAAATGGATGAAGAAGATAAAGCATTCCAACTCAAGCAAAAGGCTGGTATGACTCATTAAAAAATTCTTATATACCAATTAATTTTTACCTGATTAAAATATATACTAGATGCCAAAGCAAAAGCAGAGATGGCAGCAAAGGCCAAATCAGGCAAGGGCCCATTAAACACTGGATCACAAGGCATTAAAAAGAGTGGAAAAAAGTAAAATCTAAGCAATATCTAAGTGAAAAAAATAACCATAAGCTCTTTTAAAAATAATGCGATGAAGTTTTAATTGTTATACACAACAAAGAAAACATTGGTTCTTTGATTCTCACCCCTTGATACAAGTTATAATATATTCTTGCGGGGGTCACTGGAGTTGTATTAAGAAATTCTTGGACTGCAAGCACTCAAGCTTACTTAGTGCGATGAAGTTTTCTAAAATTATTACTTTGAAAAGTATTCAAATAATCTTGAACGCACTGAATTAAACTATGTATGGGCTTTGACTGAGTTTGAGAATGGTAAAATCATTTGTCGAGATATCCAAAATTACTTTATATTGAAATTTTAGCTAAATTCTTTTTATTATTTGCAATTGATTTCTCAAGTTGCCTTGATAGTCCTATTTGTCCAGCGATGTGCCAGTTCTCGCTCACCCATTTCTTCACTTTTTCGACATCGTAAAATCCACATTTATCTTTCTGCACCTCACATGGAATCGAATTATCTTTCCAGGGGTTTCCATCAAGTATCATATCCTTAAGAACTCTGATTCCAGCTGCTCTGAAAGCTGGATCTATACCCTCGGTTGGAATTGATTCTTTTACTCCTTCTTTCAAAACAAGTTCTTCATTTTTTGCCAACGCCCATTTCATCTCTGTTTCCTCGTATTCTTTTTCAACATTAAACCTACTAAATACTTCGTGTTTGACTTGTTCTCGCGTAAGAAATGAATCAGGTTTTTCGTAAAGATTCTCGGAAAGGCATCTAGGAATGAAATCATTGAACCATGCTGAAAATATAGGACGTTTAATAAGTCGTACCCGATCCTTACGACTCCATGGTTTCTTGACGGTATTGGGACTAATAGGATCTTCAGGATTAGAAGGATTTACTATTTTATCTTGAAATTGATGTGGGTTGAACATGCGACATGACGCAGCATAATGAAACATTTCATCCATGCTGTTAAATTTTTTCCACCATTTTTTTGAATCCAATCCAATAAATTCTAGGATTTCGTCTGGATCCGAAGTCAAGAAGACCCTTGATTTTTTGGTGTTTATCACCTCAATAGACGCGATACAAATATGCAAACCTCGGTTGTTGACTCGCAGGCCATGCGTCTTAATTATATCATTAAGTATGGTCCATAAATCACCATGAGATTCATGAAAGTAGCAATACTGGATGTCTTGGTATGTTGAAAAGATTTGAATATCGACCTGCATATATATTTCTTCTATTTCTATATTTTCTTCCAAAGGATTCTCAATTTTGGATAATGGGACTGCAAAGCTGATAACTGGATCGCCTTTCCGGACTATGTAGATTTTGGCACTAAGAATCTTCTTGAGCTGCTCCGCAATTTCCTCCCGACTCCAACGAGTGTCATCAAGAGAGTCCGTCAGAGGCTTGAACAGTAAAATATCAAGATCTCCATAAGTGTCTTTACCCGGTGCTTCAATAGGGGAGAGAACATGATGATAAAATTGGCTGAGAAGGGCTTTGGTTTCTTTAAGCCTAGATTGATAAACCAGAACAGGCAGACGAGGGGTTAGAATTGGAGGCTTGTGTTGAGCAAAAGCAGTACCGCCCATAGCAATGGCTGTAGAATTGTTGACAATAAGTTGGTATCTAGGAGAGATGAGATATGAATGAAAATAACGGAGTCTTTAGAAGGTCGACTTTTATAGCAATTTCTGAATTACTAGAGCAATGTTTTTATAATGGTTCCACATTATAATTATGTACGAACCATTCTTTTTTCTTTTACTAATAGTTTCATCACTTTTTGACATATTGTAGGCCGCTCGTGAGAGAACCAATACATTTCAAGTTTCGCTTTGAGAAAGTAAGGAATTTCAAAGATAAACATTGGTCAGCACAGCAGAGCACAATAAGTCTCTCAAATTTTCGCGCGCTTACATTGAAATTTTAATTGACCAACTGGTATCACACGTGTCTTACTCGTAAAGAAAGTTGAGCACTATTACTTTGGAATATTTTCATCTTTCTGAATCATAGTATCTGGAAATAGCTCTCGTTTGATGATGAGTTTACACAAATAACTGTGTTCAGTGACCGCGCGCTTGTAAGTTAACTCAACCCTTGAATCTTCTGGTTGATAAGAATAGCAAGTGTTAAAATGCCACATATTTGATCTCCGATCGCAAGGCTGCCTATTGAATAAATATTTATTCAATTAATAGCCATGTTGATAAGTGGAAAGTGGACCCAAAGGGCTATAATGAGTCTTTTTTTCTTTGGGGCTAATAATTACGCGAGCAAAGTGGCTTAATCAATGACGTCGATAATTGGAAATCACCATGTTTTTAACCTCTGAAATATTTCTCCAAAATACAAAAAAAAAATTTTACTAAGCAGTTGATAGAGAAGTATTTAAATAACAATCCAATGGTACAAATAGTACGTGAGAGCCATTAGCATTATAGGAAAAAATTTGAATTTCAAATTTGAAAAATCAGCCAATAAAATTGAGAAATGTGAACGCTTGTTGCCCAAAATGGTCATAAGTGAAAGGAAATGAAATGACTCATAAATACATTGAATTAATAAGTGAGATTAATTGAGTACGATTTGACTCTGCAAGGATTGTTTGGAATACAATATTACAAGCTCTGCAAGGATGATTAATGGCAGGTTCATCAAAATTGTAGTTCAAATACGAACTAAATGAGTAATTGCAAGAACTTATTTTTATGAAGAGTTTAAAGAATCCCTTAGTCGATCGGCGCTAAACCTTTCCAGGTAAAGTTGCGGATATATGTTATTTACGAAATTCAAATGACTATGCGGCTCTCGTAATCTGATGTAGGATCTACATGTGAAACCATTTCAACCTAATTCTTTAAATCGCTAAACACATTTAATTGAACCAGTCAGACTATGGACTTCTTGCCATCAATTATTCAGAGCCCGAAGATTAAGGAACTGTATATAAAATCAGCTTGAAATTTCAGTTTTGACCTTTGAGCGCTTGCGTTGTGATGTCAGAGTCCTACAACTTTGTGCGAGATCAAGTTTCAATAGAATCAATTTGCTCATCTAGAGCAAGATTACTTGCTCTAAATTTGAAGTAATAGCTTCTTATCTCAGCGAGTAGTTATTTTTTTCCTTAAAAACTATAATTTGTAATTTTGACTCTAAAATAAAAAATAAGGCTCAGGTTTGGATTTAATCTCTATCCAGCACTTCTATTTATTCAATTTAGGTTAGGTCACGAGCACGAGCCTAGCGCTAATTAGCGTGTGACCGGTGGAGCCGGCAGGGATCATACCTCGGAGTGAAACTCGTTTGCACCATTTCTATTGCTATGGAAATGCTCACTAGCACACATCAAGTAGATACATTAAAAATCAAACAACTCCAGAAATAAAGTAAAATAAAATTTTCCCGAACATATGAAACAAAATCTAGGTTTTCCTAATTTTTCTTCTTTTTTTTCCCCTGATTTCCGGGGCCGAGCTAACATTCCTCACATTGTGCTGCGGCCCGCCCTTCCAAAATATGGGCGTTCTAATTTAATCGGCCTTCACTTCCAGTGGAGGAAAGATCTGCAATCAGGTTGCCCAAGAAGCCTGTAATCCTTGCAAATTCTGTAAAATTCCTGAGACATTTGGTGCTAAGAAGTTGACTGGTGAACGCATTTATGGTCATAGATCTTCTGAGCTTTCGTAGCTGATTTGCATGCCTTTGGCAGCGAATAAAGTAGGTGGATGAAGTCTTCTGCCCATAGGAGCAGTACAGATCTGCATCTGAATGGTTAAACTGACGGTGATATGTGGTGAAGTTTTCTTGTCCTTTGCGGGCAGCTATGAGCTTGTGGAGTAGACTGCGTGGTATGCTCGGTTCTGGAGATTTTCGAGGCCGCATTTATAAATCGAAGTCCCCATATCTAGAAGGACAAGCCACAAACAACCACTCATCTATTAGAGCCTGGCGGCGTTGTTACATCAAACGACGTAAGTAAGCCTGAGTGATTATTTCTGGTTGGAAATTTGTTGGAGGAAGGTTAGATAATGCCGCACGAGCTTTATCGTCAACTTCTTCATTACCCGTAATTCCTTAGTGTCCTGGCAACCACCTAAACATGGCGCCCACTTTTTGAGCTACCTCATTGAAGACATGTGTATCTCTAATACTGGATGGGAGTTTTCCCGTCTGGAGTGCACCGACCGCTGCCTGGTTTTCGAGTAGAACGAATATTTTCTCACCACTTCTCTTCTTTTCTGGCGCGGCCTTAAGAGCCGCGGCTGCTCCGGTGGTTTCTACGTCATATACCTCACCTCCATGAATTATTCCATTATCCTTGTAAAAGGTTGTCCCATTTCACTGCAAAGCTATGCCCCAAGGAGATCGACCGTGTCCCTCTGATGAGCCACCTGAGTAGGCGCAGATGTCAGATGATGTATTGTCTTTTCTCAACTCTTGTGTGTTTCTATGCTTTCCTTCTTTGACATTGATTGACTAGTATAACTTGGGGTACAGTGGGGTTCTGCTTCTTTGGCTTGAGGTAGTGGCTTGAAAATTATTTTTATACGAGAAATTTGTATTTCAGATCGCTTTGAGCATCGGAATCTCTTTTTATACTTCCGAGTGCCTAGATTTTGACATTTGGCAGCTCGAGTGCGAAGAGGATGCTAAGTATCTAATGAGTTTAGTCTAGCACAAAATCGTAGGCGAATCCCCTCGAGAGGGATTTTCGCAGTTGGAATACCCCCTTCTCGGTGGGTAACCATATTTAGCGTAGTCTTCCATACTGGGAGAGCAGTTCTTAGGGCTAAGCGTACTGCCTTATCAAGTAACCCACAAAGATCAGTCGAAGAAGGAGTGAAAATTTCTCTAACTGTCATAAGAATAAGTCCTGACCACCATATTTTGGATCCGTATGTTGCTGCTGGGACAAAGCATGCATCGGTATCTTTGACTAGAGCCCCTGTTGCAGCTCCTCGTCTGACCGTATTAATTATTCTCATATTTTGGGCTGGTTTAAGCGCTTTGCCAGACCAGGTCGTGACATGGTGCTTGAATGTTGATCTAGTGTCCAAATGAACACCAAGCCAGCGGATATGTGATATGTTCAGTGGGTTCAATCATTATGTCTCTGATTTTGAGCCTAATTTTTTCCTCACATAGTCGACTAGGAAACTGTATAAGTTTCGTCGTACTAGGGTCGAAGGAAACTACATTTAATTGAGCCCATTCCATTAATTTGTCTATTTCACTTTGTATCGCGGCTACTGACTCTGCAACAGTTAGTCCTATTCCTAAAATACCGATATCGTCTGCGTAGCTAAATAGTGTTCTTTTTTTACCTTTATGTATCGGTTCTGCTAAACAAAGAAGGAAGAGGAGGGGAGATACTGGTGATCTTTATGGGCCTCCCCAAGTTAGTTTTCTGGGAGTTGTCACTCCACCAGGATAGCAAGCCTAAACCATTCTCTCTGAAAGAAATTAAGTAGTCCATATGATGATCAAGTCAGTCCATCCTTGTGATCTCATGCGCCTCTGTAGTCTATTATAAAGTACTGCACCAAAGGCGCCTTGGACGTCTAACGTCGCAAATTTTGAGCTCCACCCTTGGGTCCGAGCTTCTTCAATATCGTGAAATACGCAAGAAATCAGGTCTTTTGTTGAGCGTTTTGAGAGAACTCGAAACTACTGATCACCCACCACTCCTGAAATGATTGCTAAGTGAGACATCCTTTTCGCTATTAATCTCTCTAGACCTTTTCCTAGACACGATAATAAGACTACAGGCTTCCAACCTTTTGGGTTTCTGCCAGGTTTCAGTAGAAATACTACTTCTGCAAGTTTGAAGCAGGATGGATGATGGCCAGATCTGATGCATACGCGAAATGATTGTGTCACGTGATACTTTATGATATTCTAACAAGCTTTAAGGAGCCCGACCGAGATTCCCTCTGCGCCATTTGCTCCAACTAGATACAAAGAATTAGGTATACTAGTAGGAGCACCCGGAAAGTGCCCCGCGGAACTGCGACTATCAAGGAAGGCCCTTCACTACTTAATATCGGCACGTTCGAGGCA
>PEDP01000096.1:0-42698 GCA_002918395.1 Erysiphe pulchra
CTCCTTCTCACTTCTTTTAGATCTTCACTTCAAGATCTTCTATTGTATATAGACTCTGATTATAGTGTTGAATAAATATTATGATTTAAGACCCTTACAATAACACCAGAATTCCATTATCAACAAATTTGAAGCCTAACATCACGATCGATTAATATTTTTTTTATCTTAAATAATTTTACTGAATATTATGGTATTAAATCTGTATTTTACGGAATTTCCCCAGCGAAAAAAGAGTGTCTTGAGAGCTTCAACGGGATAAATAAAATTAAGTGTTTTTCAAATTTACATCAATGATTTTGAAGGCCTATAAATAACGTATCTCAACATTTTCACTTCCTGAAATATAGAATTTTTTAAAAAATCAAATGCAAAAATTATGGATTTTCTAGGAAATTTAGTTGAACAAATATTTATGGTCCGATTACGATAGAAGTCTGGAGGAGTTGTAAATTTGAGGATTTTGCTATTGCTTTTGCTGATTAATCCTCACGAGGAAAGCTTAATTTCTTTGCAATTTTTCCCTATGCAAATTTGCTCAGAGATAAAAAATCAAATCTGAACCTCCCTTCTGCGGCAGCTCTTAAAATAATTAAATCATTTCATACAAAGGAGGATCAGACTTCGATTTAATTTTTTGCAATGTTGCAGAATCGAAAAATTGCAAAAATATTAACCGATCTACGTGATTACTAATCCCACACCAAAATGTTTACACAACTTATCTAGTTTATTATCTCTAAATTTTCATCAATATTTGTTCAACTAAATTTCTGAAAATTGAGACGAATATTTCATTCAGTTTATTAACACAATTTCAATTTTTCAGGATGTAAGAATGTTGAGGGATCGTATTTACAGGCCTCCAAAATTATTGATGTAATTGTTAAAAACACCCTACTTTCTCCATCCCGTCTTATCTCCCCAAATACTCTTTTTTCGCTGGGAGAATTCCGTAGAATGTAGATTTGATATCGTATCGATAAGTAAAATTTTCTAAAATAAATACATACCTATTGACTGTGATGTTGGGCCTCAATTTTTGGATTCTGAAACGTTACAAGAAATTAAAATCTAAGTCTGACCCTCCTTACTATGTCTTCGAAACTTTGGAATTTCACAATATTGTTAAAACATTCACCTATTGTCTTACAAAATTTCTCTTAGAAATAAGAGCGTTGAAGATCTTGTGACTGACTGTATACTAAATTTGTTTACTTTTTGGCGATATTTGCCTTTCATTTAAGCATGATCCTTTATTATATCTCTAGGTTATAACGCGCAGGATGGATGTTGTTGATAGATACACAAAGAGGGAACAAAGAGAGAACTATCTACCCTACATAGATTGATATTAGCCTTGTCTATACTCTACTCTAGATGACGTGTGATAGAGCGTCACTGTTTCGACCCAAAAACCCCTCTGTCGATAGGAAGCGGCAAATTAGTCCAAGATTTTTGATTTGCTTTCGAAGATTTTTAAAGAAATAATCGAGAAGTAGTTCAGATGAGAAACTTGAATTTTATACTCAACAAAACCCAGACTGCACAAAAGGATACGTGTAGAAAGGAAATTAAAAACTAAAATCAGCATCTAGCAATCAAATTTACAATAAATAGAAAAGTTCTGAAGTTTTTATTTTGATTTTTAGTCAAAAAACAGCTGAAATTAGACTCTCGCTTAACAGAGGAATTAATTTAGCGTATGGAGTTTTTTAGGTCGAAACAGAAACCTCCATTCTACTAACGTCCGTTAGAGAAGAGCTCAGCAGCACAAAGTCTTGTATGCCTTTGAGAAATTAAGCAGTTACCTTTAGTTTGTATAATCACTCGACTTTTTGCCTTCTCCTAAAACTTATTATTCATTATCCTCTAAAACATAATCAATTTTACATCTCCGGATACTTAAAATGCCAGGAATACGTTGTTTGGCTCAATCTCTTTTCATTCAAAATTATCATCTCTTGTTACGTTTTACTTGATAAGTTAGTTCATTACAGAAAAAAAATAGAGTATAGGCCAGTTGAAACGGGTTCATAAAACTATTTCCAAAATTCAAAATTCAAAATAGAAAAGCCTGCCTTGGATAAATTTGCTGCTATCCATCCAGCATACCAAAGAACTATCCATGGCGTATGCGGGGAAAATAAGTTCCGGCAGCGCGTTTTTCCACGAGGCCAAGCTGGGGGCCAGTTGCGCTACATCCCGGAACTTTATTGCATGTGTCCAGGTCACGTGAAAATATAAACAACATCCTCAAAAGCTTACCATTGGTTTCCTTAGCTCCAACACTGATTTAGATTACTCAATTTTATCCAAATATATCTTTCAAAATGATTATTTGATCTATTCTTCTCAGTGTTGTTGTATATATACATGTAAATGCAATGCAATCTTAGGTGACCAGCCAACTTACCGTACCACCAGAAGCCAGCGGGTTATTAAGAATGTAGATAACCGACCTCTAAAGCGAGGCTGAATCAGGTATTTGAAGGTAACAAGAAAAAAAGAATATTAACGTATTGCAGTACGTATTCAAGTGATTGACTAAAGCTGCACTGTAAAGTTAGATGAAATTGATACTATTTACTTAGATCACGTGACTTATGCTTGGCGTGCAGTAAATTTTTGGGTACTTAACCTACCTATGTAATACAAGAGGTCCCCGGCCAAGCAAAATCACATCATCCTAGCTCGTTTTCTTCATCAAATCCCCACCTTAACATTCTCTTCTCTCTATCTCCCTAACTCTTTATCGCCAACCAAATGAATGCCGATTACGGTGAGGTCAAGTAAAACCTTAGCGCAGCTTATAGATCGATAGAATAATCGAGGAGCGCCTGCACCGCTTCTTCGATACGCTCTTTTCGAGATAACTACATCCCTCAAATAATCATTCACCAGAATTTATCCGCATATCAATACAATAATCTTTAGTTAAACAACTTCTAGCAATTTGGACTAATTGGAGCTTGTCTGATTTTGTATCTTGAGTATACACAAAACCAGTTAACAAAGATATTATCTCAGAAAGTCAGCTCTGAAGAATCATAATTCATAGACGAACTCCAGAATCCTTCTGTTCCAAAGAATCACTCTTTCAAGCTACTGTAGGCTCAAGGTGTTCGAATTTCAAAAAGAGGCTGTGGAGGGGGTCACAACTATCTCTTAAGTGGCACTGCCACTCTCAATTTAAACATGGTCCGGATAACTAAAGTCATGCAGCCCAAGCATGCGGAATCTTTAGTATGTATATCTCATTAATACTGAACTCAAATTAATGCGTTTTTAGACACCTTGGATTAAAGATTTCTGTGACCGAGCTTGTAATCTGCCGCTTATTGAACTATCATCCTTTCTTTCTACTTTTCCCACTAGATGGCCTTTTCCACGGGGCGATCTCCATCACTGGATCCCATTATTGAATCGCTTCGATACTATTCTGGAACAGTTCTGTAAAGCATATAAGCTAGATGAAGGTCCTCAACTAGTTGAGTTTGGAATTCTACTTCTTGATGCAGAGCGATTAAAGTCGGACAGCGAACCACATCATGATGCAGACAGGGAGCTTATCGAGTCAATTTTAAAATTCTCAAGAATGCTTATTCAAAACTGCGGGAATCGTACTGTTTATGCTAGTAGCTCTCACTTGGACAATTTGTTAAATACTACCTCCTTATCTCTTCTAGAATCTACTCTTTACTTAGGCTCTGAACTAGCACAGAGATATCAATCAGCTATAAAACGAATGTCAGTGACTACACGGCATTTACATAATTCACTTTTACAAAGCCATTACAACATTCCCCTAGAAAAAGTTGTAAAGTTGGCATTACCATTTTCAAGGATTGTTACAAACCCGGCCGATACTACGCAGCTAAACTCTTCAAATCAAGGAGCTAAAGGAAAAGAAAAGACGCCACTTAATTTGTTGATCTCATCTCCTAAGAATGCTACGACGACTATTTGCGCAAATGATATTATGTCAATGGTAAGAGGTGGAATAGATATTGAAAGCACTCCTAAAGGCATTTGCAGTAATTCTGAAAATACTTTAAACTCATGGGAAACAGATTGGAATGATTGGGGTGATGTGAAACTCATATTTTATCCGAAGTTAAACTCTGATTTCGAAGGAACTTGTAGTATCCCATCAAGTAATGTTAACCCATCAATACCAACAACTCCTACGCCTGTTCGTCGATCTTCAAATCTTGGTCCTCGTGGCCAGCGCTCATCTAAATTGAATCCTTCAGAGAGTCCGACAGGAAGCTCGCCTATTTCAAGCACCCATCAATCCACCGATGATGCATTCAGGCCGAGCTTTAAGATTATTGAGATTCCTCAATCAAGATTGATGTCATCAGATATTCATACTATCTTACAGGAAAACATTAGTGACCTTCCCAAAGAATTACAATACGAGCTGTTAGTGAGACTCCGTATTGCATATGCACTAACTTCATCTCTTGAGAGTCGTCGTCAAATCGTAGCTATTAGGATACTCGCTATTATAAACCTTGCTTATATTTACCCTGATTCTTTATTTCAAGACCTAATATTGAAGCATGAGATAGAGCAGCCTCGCCGATTACAGTTAGTTTACCAATTGGCCGAACTTGTGCATCCCCCCACCGATGGCGAAACAGCAGTTCCAAGAAAGCTCCAAGCTTTGGCATTTGTAGCCTTAGAAGTTCTTCAAGGTCATCAGAGTAGGGTCTCTGAAGTATCTGCTGCCTTAAATACAAATGTTAACCATGGTGTTTTACTCTATGTTATCAGAAAAGCAGTTGCGGAGATGGATAGAACCGATAATGGTGACCACAACACTATAGATGATGAGTGGCGAGACTGTCTTTTTTCTCTTTTATCCAGTATGTCATTGATATCTCGTACTGCTATTGATTTGGTTACTGCTGGATTGATTCAAATCCTTGTTGATATTCTGAATCAGCGTACAACTATTGCAGAGCGGTATTATCCTATGGTGCTCACATTTCTTGACAATGTAATGTACAGTGCTAGGGATGGGTTTCAGACGTTAGTGGAAGCTGATGGGCTTAATGCTATCTCAAATTTAATTATTTACCAAGTCCGGACAGCCGCTGAAAATGTCAGTGCAGGAAAGGGCACCCTACAAAAGTTTCGGTCCGCTGTTGTCGATTACGAAATTCCATATTACCAACAACAAACTATAAAGTGGCTCTTTAAATTTATTCATCATCTGATGTCTGCTACTGGAGGATTTGGTGGCAACTTTGATCGACTCCTCAGAAATCTAATTGACTCATCTCAACTATTAGCAAGTCTTCGACAAATAATTGGAAATGCAAACTCTTACGGCTCGATTGTTTGGACAAATGCTGTACTCATTCTAAATGATTTTATTAACAACGAACCAACAAGTTATGTAGTTATCGCCGAAGCTGGACTTAGTAAGGGTCTTCTAGAAGCTGTAACGGGTAGGACAATTTCAGTACCGGAAGATTCGAAGGTGGAGGAAAGCTCAACTGAACCATCAAATTCTAGAGATGGTACCACCTCACCATCAATACAAATTGAAGATGAAAGCGACGAGGAGACCCCACATGTTGAGCGTTTATCGTTGACCATGTTAAAAGCGACTCGGAAAGGGCCTCTTGCTAAAGGTATTCTCCCAACTATAGATACCATCGGTATAGTTCCTCAAGCATTTAATGCAATCTGCTTAAATACTGCTGGCATGAAGATGTTTCAAGCTTCAAATGCTTTACAATCTTTCTTCGAAATTTTTGAGAGTCCAGAGCATGTTAAATGTATGGATACACACAAAGAATTGCCTGCTACACTAGGATCATCCTTTGATGAGCTGGCTCGTCACCATCCAGGCTTAAAAAACTCGATAATAATAGCAATTGTAAATATGGTTGCGCGTGTCGATTATCTATGTTCTACGAGAAGTAAGGAAAATATGCTTGGTGCCAAACTATGGAGTTTAGAAAATGCTGGTAAAAAAATTGTGGCGAATCATAAATCTCTGGAATCATCTAACGGTTCCGAAAAGCAAAATGAGAGTTCTAACAGTACTCCAGATGTTGAAATGCATGACGTAGACACGGATCCAGAGATAAATTTAGATACTGCTTCGGACTTAAAGGAGATGGCACCAGACGTACTGCAAACTAATATGACTCCATACATATGTGCAACGATAAATTTTTTATCCTCTATCCTTGGAAATACTTCCATTCGCACCGGGTTCTGTGTTATGGGCGGTATTGAAAATGTACTTAGTTTATCACAATCACCTAGCTTGGAATATGATTTCTGGGAAAGTACATTCAGCCTCACAATCCATCAGGTCATCGCCATGCTTGCTGAATCAAAGCCACATTTGACTGTCCCATCTTTATTGAAGCGTGCTCTGAAAGCTGTAGATGAGTTGCAACCTTTCACAAGCTATGAAGGAAGACCGGCGTTTTTTTCTCAATTCGTAAATCCGGAGCTACAAGCTTTAGCTGACGTTGATATTCTGTCTAAAGGCACTAAATTTGCCAAAGCTCTTGTATCTGTTCATTCCCTTGTCTCTACCACTATGACTTGTTTCCAGTCTCCCCCTTATAATCATCGTGGCAGCTCCAATATCTTTCATCAAATAAATGTAGCTGACTACTGTATTCAATTGGTACAATCTCTGGGACCATTGCTAGCTTCGTCATTACGTGAAGTTATAAAACTTCGTAACATTGTTCCGGATAACTGGAAAGATGCGACCAGCTTTGAGAAGTCTCTCAATGGCCTTTTATCTAGTTTTTCAACTACAGGGTCTAGATCAGCTCATACTGGAGAATCAGATGAATCCCATCCTACTGCACCCTCAAACTCTTCGAATGTAGCAGAAAATTCGGGAACCCCCATAAACACGAATTCTTCTGAAGTTAATCTAGGATCAGTCTCCAAGGTAGATATGGAGAGTCCTGCATTCAAAAACTACATTACTTTAAAATTTCTCCTTAAGAAGTTGCCCAGGATAATATCGCCATTTTTCCAAACACTAGGCAAGATCTTATTAGCAAAGAGAAATTTAGATCCCTTTCAGAAACAATACCACTTTGCTGTGGCTGATGCCCTTGCAGATTCAATTCTTAACCAAATTACTATCGAAGAAAATATTGAAGGAAATCCTAATCTTGCTGATATCTACACGTATTGGCTTGGTATAATTGCTGTACTTCATGAACTATTATTGGAGTATTCAAATCAAAACGAGCGCCATTCTCAAACAATTACTCTTGTTGTCCAGGCGTTTAAGGATCGTGGAGGATTTAAGAGACTAAATCAAATGCTTGATATTTTTGCAAACACAATTTGTGCGCAGAGTGAAGAGCATAAAACTGCACAAGAGTCTACTTTACGGGTTGAACTTGCCACCTCTGGTATAATAAGTCTCTTAAGTCTCTATGGGAATCTTGTTAACGGATTAAATTTTACTGAGGCACCCCAGACTACTGCTTTGATAACTAGAACTGAGAGAGATCGAAGGGGAATGGAAAATTTTTCTGCCCCTCAATTCCTTGTTGAAATGCGGATGATTATCTTACCAACAGTCCGACGTCTTTGGTCTTCAGAACTTATTGAAAGGGGCTCCAGCCAAATATCCGAGAAATTAATTCATGTTATTCGAATGATTGTTCTCGCTGACTCTGAAAATATTCCCATCAATAGATCAGATAGACTCTCTACTCAAACCAAAATAGCCCTTAAAGTGTTTAAGACTAATCAAGATTCATTAACGACTCTTCTGGACCAAGGTTATACTGAATCTTTAGTAAATGAGGCATTATATCGTTGTAACAACAATCTTGCTTTTGCTCAAGAGTATTGTAGAGAGTTTAAAGGTATCGAAGATTTGAAACGTCGAAACCCAATACCAGAGAAAGATGTTGAAGCTCAAACTGAAACCGAAAATCGTTCTGGATTTGGCGCTACTGAGTCAACTAGCAACTCATCATTATTATTAGCAGACCATCCTATGGAACAAGAAATAAATCATGGAACAATTGATAGCTTTAATGAATTAGAGACACCACTTCCAGGCGATGAACTTGCAAACTTTGATCAACTTTTGACTTCCCTTGTCCCTGTACTGGGATCCGGCCCTACTGTTGCCTCTGGACCCCCAGAAACAATTTTACCTCAAGAATCAGTCAAGGAAAACTCTAAATCATCCCAAGTCACTGTCCATGACCTAAACAAAGAGCGAGCTCTTATAAGTGACAACTTAATTGACAAGTGTCTAGATGCTATAAATGCCAATGGGGAGGTGACATTTGACATTGCTGATTTGATTATGACTGTCGTTAATAAATCAAACGATCCTATATCACAACAAAAAGCTATCGGTGAAACTCTAGTTGTCGCTCTAATGTCTTTTGTTGGTGAGGATGATTTCAATAAATCTGGAAAGAAAATTGCAGCTTATGCCCACTTGCTCGCTCTATTACTCCGAGATAAATCATTCTATTCTGCAACTGTCCCCGAACTAAAGCAAAACCTTGACTCACTACTCACGTTCATTAAACTCTCACCTAACCATGTTCCGGAGGAGCCATCACCATGGATTTCTCATATACTTCTAATTGTAGAAATTTTACTCAGTGAAGATGAAAAGCCACAAAAGATCAAATGGACACCACCAACAGATGAGAACTCGGTTATGGATGTTCCTGATACCGAAGCACCCGAACTTTCGATTCCGTCAGAATACCGTTCAATCTTATTAGAAAATATCTTAGAAATTCTTCCTCGCGTTGGAAAAGATGAGCCATTAGCATTGTCTGTGTTACGTGTTCTTGTCATAATTACCCGAAATCGAGAAATAGCCCAAACAATGGCTGAGAAAAAAAATATTCAACGTTTATTTGTGATGACAAAGCAACTTGCTGGTGTTAGCTCTGCAAGAATTCATAGTCCTTTAATGCTAATCTTACGACATATAATTGAAGATCACGATACTATCAAACAAATAATGAAATCTGAGATCAAAACTTCCCTCGAACCTATCCGCTCTCAACGAAATGTTGATGAGAAGACATATCTTCGTTTACTTGCACATAATGCCCTACGCAATCCTGATTTATTTGTAAAGGTTACTGAAGAAACTGTAAAATTAAACCGATGGTCTTATCCATCTACAGATTCACCTAGTCGACACTATAATATAGTATTAAAACAAAACTCTAATGATGCACCCCAAATTCCTCCAATTGATACTGTTTTACCCACTGTTCAAGCAACTGAGGATCTTTCGATCCAAGACTCATTACCATGTAAGGAAGCTTCGGAAACTGGAAACCAAGAGGGCATAAAGTCAGGTCAAGATAAAAAACCTCCATTCGCAGAGAACTCAGATGGCGTAATCCACTTCTTGCTATGTGAACTTATGAACTACAGAGATGTAGAAGAGAAAGAACACCCTATAGCCACTCCATCTTTATTGGAAAAGAACAATAAAGGTTCTAACGGCGATATTACAATGGGAGGCACCCCTTTATCGCCATCAATGAGTACAGAAAACAAGAATACAGCCCCTTTATCAAAGAAGGAATTCAAGGCCGAAGAACACCCCATTTATATTTACAGATGCTTTATACTACAGTGTTTAACAGAACTTTTGAGCTCATATAATCGTACAAAGATTGATTTTATCAATTTCAAGCGTAGCTCTCAACTTCAAGCTGCAACATCAACTAAGCCACGCTCTAGTGTGGTAAACTACTTACTGTATGACTTGGTCCCAACTGGAACTCTGGAGCATGCTGAAAATACATATCTTCGTAAGAAAATAGTTACATCGTCATGGGCAAACTGTGTATTAGCAGCTCTACTCTGTAAAACTAACGAGCAACCCCTTGACAAATCTCGTGATCCCTATGAAATTGAAGTTGAGCCAGATCTCCTCTTTGTACGTCGCTTCGTGCTAGAAAACATATTAAAAGCTTATAAGGATGCGAGCGCTTCTAATGAGCCACTCGATATCAAATATTCCCGATTGCTGGGCTTAGCCGAATTGATGACCCACATTATACATGGAAAAGAAAATATGGCCATTATAGATCAAACGAATTTAAGTGCTTCGCAAAAGCAAATTCGTAGAATTATGTTTGAAAAAGGATATATTTCAGTCTTAACATCATCAATTGCCGATATCGATCTAAATTTCCCTGGCGCTAAGCGAGCTGTTAAATACATTCTTCGTCCACTCAAGACCTTGACACAAACAGCAATAGTTTTAAGTGATCTCTCGCTTATCAAATCCACACCTGACCAAGGTGATGAAGAAGAAATCGAGTCAGCCAAATCAATTTCAGAATCGGAAGATGAACGCGAAGAAACACCTGATCTTTTCAGAAACTCAACTTTAGGTATGTTTGAGCATGGGACCGAAGATTCTGAATCTCAATCTGGAGATAATGAAGATGAAGATATGGAAGGCACTTATGATGAGTACGTTGATGAAATGGACTACGATGATGCTGAAATGGAAGAAAATGATGAAGATGATATCAGTGACGAAGATGAAATTGAAGGCATTGGCTCAATTGAAGGATTATCTGGCGATCATCAAGTAGAAGTAGAAGTTTTCATGAATGATGATGATGATCACGATCTGAGCCCTGACAATGATGATGATTCTGGTTCTGGTGAGGATGATGAAGATGATGACCATCATGTTGAAATTATTGAAGAGCTGGAAGATATCCAACATCAGATGGATGACGACGATGAACTTGCTGACGAATGGGAGAGTGATGGACAAGACGAAGATGATGATGATAGAGATGGTGGGGATTATGAAGGCTCATATGAAGATCAAGAAGAAGAGGGTGCAACCATCGATCTTGGTGCAATGAGCCATCTTGTTCGAGCACTTGAAGATGATCCAGCCGCCTTAGAAATGCTTGGTCGCATGGCCGAAGGTGAAGAAAACCAGGGTGAACATGTCGTGGCTGATTATGCTGAGGAAGATGAAGATGATGGTATGTAATTATTCGCATGAAACTTGAAAATTTTAACTAATTTGCCTAGACGATGAAAATGACGACGAAGACGAAGATGATATCTTTGAAAATCAACACGCAAGTGAGTTTTCTTTATTCCAAGTGTTTCAATTCATACTAACATAAAGAAGTTGATAGTTCTAGTGGAAACGTCACATTTGGATGGCCACCTGAAATTCGCACAGTTTTACCTGCCCGTATTCGATCTCGAAGTGGATTTTCGCCCTTTCCGTCTTTTCCTGGTGGCTCTCGTGATCCTCTTGGCGGTAAGTAACTTAGCTCAATATATTTGTACCCATAACATGCTAGGGAAAATGATATTAATTAATTTAAATATAGGACCAAGTATTTCCTATCGACCTTATAGGCCAGGTATTTCCCTTTCGCGCTCTGTCGATGATGGGACAAATCCATTACTTCAACGTAACAATTCGGACGTTCGAGTTACTTCTAGCCGTCCACCCCTTATGGGAACTTGGATACCCGCAATTAGAGGGTCATCAAATAATGACATGTTAGATATTGGGTTTGCTTCACAAGCCGGAAATCCAACTGATGGACTAACTACTACACAATTCCTTGAAGACGTTATTCGTACTCTACCTTTACCAGGCCATTTAGGTCGCCATGGTCAGGCTCTGCAACTTCATATCACAACTTCTGGGCCTAGCTCGCGTCATATGCCACCTGAACTAGAGGCATTTTTCGGTAATCGTCATACACGCTTTGAGGAGAGAAGGAGTGCACCTGAACCAGTTAGTGTTTCACACTTTACAGCTCAGTCGACAGTCTCTAGATGGGCAGAAGAGGCAAAGATTCTTTTTGGCAGCTCATGGGTCGATAGAGCAGCAGACCTATCAGGGACTCTTCTATCAATTCTTGTCCCCCCAGCAATTGAAGCTGATAAAGCTCAGAAAGCTGCTCAACTTGAAAGAACTCGACAGGAAAAACTGGATGCAGAGAAAAAAGCCGAGGAAGAGCGTTTGCAAAAGGAAGCTAAGGCAAATGAAGAGAAGTTAGCTAGAGAGAAAAAAGAGCTAGAAGAGCTTCAAACAGCTCAGAGGACCAATGAGAGTAACGCAACTGAAGAGACTCAAGTAGAAAATACAAATCTTGAGCCACAAAATGAAAATCAAGAGGTTGCCCCAGAATCTATGGAAGGTGTAGAAACTGAACTTCCCGAAAATAGTAACTCTGATCAACCTGTATCTACTGAAGCTCGTGAGAGAGTGGTAACTGTAATAAGAGGCAATACTTTCGATATAACAGATTTGGGTATTGATGCAGACTTTCTTGCAGAACTTCCTGAGGAAATTCGAGAAGAAGTTATAATGTCAGCTATCGCTGAAAGACGCTCACATGCAGCAGCTGCTGGTGCTCAGCCATCGGAAATTGATCAAGAATTTTTAAATGCATTACCTGATGATATAAGGGATGAGATAATTCAACAAGAGAGGAGAGATAGACGTCGTCGTGAGCGAGAAGAGCGTAACCGACAAAATATAGCTGCAAATGGTGGACCATCCGTAGGGGATATGGATGCTGCTACTATTCTTGCAACACTTGATCCAACATTTCGTAGTCAAGTTCTCATGGAACAAGATGAAGCAACTTTAGCCCTGCTCCCACCAGAGATAGCTGATCAAGCTCGCAATACGACTTCTGACCAGAGTCGCTCTTCGATCAGAGATTTCGCAAATAGTTTGAGACTTCCAAACACGACTGTGATTCGCCATCAAACAGGACATATACATCCCCTGCATGAGCTACGTGATTCCTCGAATCAAAGATCTAGTCGACGTTCTACTGTCCAGATTCTTGACAAATCTGGTGTTGCAACTCTGTTGCGCCTAATGTTTATCTCCCAACATGGAACACTTCGCAGTACATTTAATTCCGTTTTACAGAACATATCTATGAATAAATTTAATCGCCAAGAGATTCTAGCTACAATACTCTACATACTACAAGATGGCAGCATTGATATGGCTGCAATTGAGCGAAGCTTTGCATTTCTCTCGATAAAAGCCAAGCAATCTAAAGATATTCAAATAAAAACTCCTCAGCCACTAAAGCGATCACTTACAGGATCAAGCTCTATTATTCAAACAAATTTTGAAGCATCACCTTTAATGGTGGTTTCGCAATGTTTAACAACCCTTGTTTTTCTAAATCAGTTAAATCAGCATATTGCAGCATACTTTTTGATGGAACACGATACCTCCGGCGGTCTTAAACGATCTCTAAGTCGAAAGGGAAAGGGAAAAGAAAATAAATCATCTAAATATGCTATTAACACATTGCTAAGCTTGCTTGATCGAAACTTAATTATGGAGAGCACTTCTATAATGGAATCACTCTCTACTCTTTTAAACATGATTACACTGCCTTTACAAGTATTACAGCGCAAGAACAAAGATACTGAAGGTGTTATCATTGAACCTTTACAATCGATTCCAGGCACAATAGCATCAATATCTTCGCCTGAAACATCAAGCACCAATAATGAAAATTCCATTGATACCCAAGTGAGAACGGATATTTCTGGCTTACCTACTTCTACTCAAACCTCCTCAACACAAATTATCACTACTACCGCTGAACAATCATTACCGACAAACATAGCTGACATTCCCACTATAAAAGCTGATAATTTGTCAAAAAATTTTGAAAAAAAGCAACGCAATATATCACCACCAATTATTCCAGATTACAATCTAAAATTAGTCATAAATATTTTCGTTGCCCGTGAGTGCTCATCCAAGACGTTTCGTGAGACACTTTCTACTATTAAAAACCTTTCTGCTATTCCGGGCGCAAAGACTGTCTTTGGACGTGAACTAGTCAATAAAGCTCAATATTTAGGTGATATTATTCTACAAGAATTGGAAGAGTTACTTCCGCATATTCAAAAGGCAAACTCAGGGACAGAAATTCAAGGCGTGGCTTTAGCGAAGATTTCACCAGGTGGATCTGATCAAAACAAATTATTGCGAGTCTTAACTGCTCTTGATCACCTTTTCGATCCCAAACGTGAGAAAAAAGATAAAAATGAAGAATTACAGCCTGAGAATGAAAGCTCTCAATTAATTGCCAAGGATCTTCTCTCTTCTCTCTATGAAAACTCTACTTTTGGACGAATGTGGCAAATGCTTAGTGACTGCTTGAATGCCATTAGGCAACGTGATAATATGCTAAATGTTGCAACGATATTACTACCATTGATTGAGGCTTTAATGGTTGTGTGTAAAAACACAGCGAAAGAGGCATCATTATCTAATTTTCATCAGGGCAAAGAATTAGCATTAACAAGCCCTCCTCCAGACTCGCGCATAGAAAGTTTGTTTTTCACATTTACTGAAGAACATCGCAAGATACTCAATGAACTTGTTAGACATACTCCAAAACTCATGTCAGGTACATTTTCTCTTCTAGTCAAGAATCCCAAGGTTCTTGAATTCGATAATAAACGTAATTATTTCAATCGAAGTATTCACGCAAAAGCCTCAAATAGTCGTGAAGCATATCCAACCTTACAGCTATCTGTTCGCAGGGACTTGGTGTTTCACGACTCTTTCAAGTCTTTGTATTTTCAGAGTGGTGATCAAATGAAGTATGGTAAACTCAGTATAAGGTTCCACGGGGAAGAAGGCGTTGATGCCGGTGGTGTTACTCGGGAATGGTTTCAAGTTCTATCTCGACAAATGTTTGACCCAGGATATGCCTTATTTATTCCAGTCTCATCTGATCGTACGACATTTCATCCCAACCAGTTAAGTAGCGTTAACGAGGAACATCTTATGTTCTTCAAATTTATTGGTCGCATTATCGGTAAAGCGCTATACGAAGGTCGTGTCTTAGACTGTCATTTCTCTCGAGCAGTTTACAAGCGGATTCTTGGGAAGGCTGTTTCATTAAAAGACATGGAATCTCTTGATCCAGATTATTACAAGTCTCTAATATGGATGTTAGAAAATGATATAACAGACATCATGACTGAAACCTTTTCTGTTGATAGCGATAAGTTTGGAGTGAATGAAACAATAGATTTTATTCCAAATGGCAGGAATATTAACGTGACAGAGGAAAATAAGCATGAGTATGTACGCTTAATGGTGGAATGGAGACTCACTGGATCCGTAAAAGAACAGCTTGATGAGTTTTTAAAAGGTACAATTTTTATAACAATTTACATTCGCATTACTAAAGTTACTAGGTTTTCATGACATCGTTCCGGCTGATCTCGTTTCAATCTTTAATGAACAGGAATTAGAATTACTTATCTCTGGGCTTCCAGAAATAGATGTAGATGACTGGAAAGTAAATACAGAGTATCATAATTATACTGCCTCCTCACCTCAAATACAGTGGTTTTGGCGTGCAGTACGCTCATTCGATAAAGAAGAACGAGCTAAACTACTACAATTTGTAACCGGAACAAGTAAAGTACCACTGAATGGATTCAAGGAGCTTGAGGGAATGAATGGTTTCAATCGATTCAATATTCATCGTGATTACGGTAATAAGAATAGACTGCCAAGCTCACACACATGCTTCAATCGTAAGTTTTGTCATATTTAATTAAAAAGATTAACCTTTTTAACATATTTCAGAACTCGATCTTCCAGAATATGAAAACTATGAGATACTCCGTCAACAACTTCTTACAGCCATAACTGCTGGAAGTGAGTACTTTGGCTTTGCTTGATCAATTTTTGTGGTGAATTTTACGCTGCTTTTGGCAAAAAAAGTCCCTTTAACGTAAATTAACGATTATCATTTCTTATGGCGTTACTTGTCTCAAAGCGATAATTTAGAGCGATGTTTTTCGTGTCATTTATGACCAATCTCATTTTTATAGCTAGTGAAAAGCGCATGGAACAGGTTTGTGGTTGTATTTTATTTTTCAGAGAAATACACTATTCAGATTCGAATAGTACCCTTTTTTCATAGCAGATTTAATGGGACAAGCGTCGAAGTGCAGATCGAACGCAACTCTTACATTTTTCTGCCCATAGAATAAGGGTAAGCTCGGATCGAACTACACAGATGGAGTAAAGTGATAACATAAAACTAGGATGCTATTAGATACTACTTTTGTTAGTTTATCTTGGTTGGGTCAGCACTTAGAAATGCTCTGGATAGGAGATTGTGCTTGGCTTAAAATTAAATACTATTTATTATTAACTGAGACTCAGTTGTAAATTATTATAATCAGAAGCTTTGGGACATGACTTTGCTTTCTTCAAGATAAACTAGAGATATGATAATTAGCAATTAGCGTTAATTTGCTTAAGCACTCAATTAAACTCTATCAGACAGGACTATTGCTTTTGTATTTATACAAAATTGACAAGGTCTATTACGACTATGGTAACTGTGGTATATGCCCATCTCAAAAATAGAATTCTTTTATTATAAAATAAGTTTTATTAATAAGTAAAACCTCTTGAAATAAATTAAAATCTAACTAACACTACCCTCTATAAGACCATAACATAATCTTGCCCATGGGATCCACAACACTCTTAGGTTTTACTCAAACCTGCAAATTAAGAGGACATGCTGCCTATTAGCCTCTCATTTCTCGATCAACTTGGAATTGCATTACAGGGCCTCAAGACAACGCTTACTCGTTCACTAGTAAACAATATTTAATTAATTAATTTAATTCAGCATAGAGCAACTATTTCTGGACACCTAGCTAACCATTTTGATCAACTCCAATTTGCGTGAAGGCTCTGATGAAAACATACATATAGTGATAAGGAAAGATGGACTCTGGTGATAGATGTATATGCAGATTTTTTTTTTTATTATTATAATCTCTAGTTTTAATTGTGGAAGTAATAACACAACTCTTTCTAATTGTTTCGACCTTAAAAGTATCGTAGCTGCAGAAGGCGCATTACAATTACACCTCTATTTGGCCGGAATGTCAACTTGTCACAACGACTTTTGAAAATTATTGTAGAATTGAAAATTGTGCACTGGTATCTAACCAATATTATTCCTAGATATAAAATGAAATTGAATAGTTTTGCGGTTAATGTGTTATTGGTCACGATGTTTTTGAAGTTGTTATTATCTTTTTCCACTTAAATTACCTTTTCAAAATCATGAAGCTTATTGCTCCCCCCTTTAAGCTTAATTTCTGCAATGAAATGAGTGGTAAATTTAACTCTAGTACATACGAAATGTTGGTTAAGCAAAATGTAGAAACTGTCCCATTAGGTAGTTCGCAAGCTATATTTACATTCACATTCACATTTCCTTTGACATGCTGGAAAATTTATTATGTACCATTACACGCCAAACGCTATTCAAAGGGCTCGGAGGGCAGGCTTAGTCTGTGTACCTACTTGTAATTAAATATTAATAATAATCATGTACCATCAAAGGTAGGAGATATCCATCTTATTACTAATTTTTGTTTAAAACACAACGTCAGAATTTATGATAAAATTAATCTATCAAATTAATCTATTACTAACACCTATGAAAAAATGAAAAAAAATTAATCAAAAGCTGGGATGACTTCCCAAGGTGAGAGTCTAGTAGAAAATAGTGAGTATCTATTTGAAGTATGCTGCCGCAGGATGCCTGTATAGAGACCGAGTTGTTGGTATGGTTCGTTGCCTCCAAACTTGCGATACCTATTTGTCCTTGACAATAGATATCAAGGAATCTTGCATTACCAATTGATTCTTGTTGATTCAATATCTCAGCAATAAAAGTCTTTATAGCTATTTTGCTACTCAGACGTTGTGGTATTTCATTATTTTCTTCAAGGTACTCTACTGGAATGAGCTGAAAAGATAGGCTGAAGAGAATAAAAAGGAGAAGAAACTGAAGAGCCAGATCGCTTGATATTGAGGAAGCTCGTTGTCAGGGCTGGGCTTCAATTTTGATGACTTTAGATGTACCAGGTGCTTTTGACTTAGTTCTACACAATCGACTTTTATGGAGGATGCAGGTTCAGGGCTGGCCCGATAGGATCCTTTGATGGATACGCTCTTTTCTCATCAATCGAAGTGTGCAAGTCAGATATTTTGGATGTAACGAGCCTAAAAAGATTGATTTATGGGGTTCCTCAAGGAGGTCCCCTATATCCCCTATTTTGTTTCTCTTGTATATTGCAGAGCTTATGCGCCATAGGAATCCAGGGGCACGTTTTAGCTTCGCGGATGATATCGGAATCCTGAGTATCGGGTGCATTATTACGGAGTCTGCGGTAAAGCGAGAAGTAGATAGTTTGCTGGGATGGGCAATCGATTACACGGTATTATTTGATCCGAGGAAGATGGAAGCCATTCAATTTAACGGGCGGCACAGAGAGGGTCCAGTTAGTGTTCGAGTAGATGATATATTAGTAGAGCCCGTTGAGCATATTCGTTGGCTGGGTTTACACATTAACCATAAACTAATTTTTAGAAAGCATATAGAAATATGGTGTGCAAAGGCACTTGAAGTAGCGAATCATATGCGGGGACTAAATTCAGTAAATCGTGGAGCCGCTCCGGAATAAGCAGTAGAGGCTTGTATCATATCCGTCGCAACATATGGTGCAGATATATGATGGCCTAGTATAACCCGTGCGACAGCACATGAATTTGTGACTCCTTCCGCTATATGTCACAGTGGACTAATCGATGATGCTGTTCGCCTTGTACTACGATCTGCACTTTCAGTATGAAAAATAACACCAAATGTGATGCCACATAGAGAGAGGGGTATTCCACCAGCTCGAATCATGCTAGAAAGTAACTATCTACGACTTGTAGCTCGGATTAGTTCACTTGATGATCGTCATCCCCTTCGAATTCGAGCAAGTACTTGTGCAAATATAGGGACTCTTAAGTATAAGATAAGACATAAATTATCAAAACGGCCAGAAACCCAAATGACTCGGATTCAGCGATTTTATGCCCAGATCCCTCCAGTAGAAGCTGCTGAATCTCCTCTACTACCATTATATACTAATACTTCGGGAACAAAAGCTGAAGGGGTGGAAGCGCATTTTTAATGGGTCAGAACAATTTCCTCAGTAGATATATGTGCTTTCTCGGATGGATCATCTGAGGGACATGAACGGTCTTCTTGGAGCTTTGTTCTCCAACGTAATGGTACAATATTTTATGAGAACCAGGGCATTCTACATGGAGGAGAGATGTACGATGCAGAAATAATGGGTACGTCCATGGCTCTTCTCGCTGCAATTCAAGCCAGACAAGGTAGTGAAAAATGTTTATTTTGCTTGATAACCAAGCAGCTGTTAGAGCCCTAAAAACTGGAAAGACATCTTTTTGCATTAAACCAACGCGGGAATTTTTTTCATATGATCGTGAAAATCAATGCAGAAGTTAACTGGGTACCTGGTCACTCAAAGATTAGAGGAAATGATGAAGCTGATGCTGCAGCGCGTTTATTATTGCAATCACTCCCAAACCGCCTAACGGAACCACATTGTATTACTATCACTCTTGCTTATTTTCGCTGCCTAGTATTTCAACGCCACCAAAATTTGGTGAACGAGTGGTTGTCTAGTGTCTGTCCAGATACATATCGAGATCTAGACTTACAAATGCGCCGTCGAAAATCACCTGAACTAGCCCTTCCCAGACGTTTACTGCATAAACTAATAACATCTAGAACAGGTCATAGTGACTTTGCGACGTATCACCGTCATTTTCATCATAGTGATGCAAACTTATAATGCATATGTGGACAAGAAACCTCTCCCACACAACACGCCACTCAAGCACGCAAGCTTAGAAAAGGAACTACTATGAGAGACTTTATCAGCCAACTTCTGGGACCCAAGTGTCTCGATAAGTTTCTAGAATTTAAGCAAAAGCCAGGTTGTTTTAAGAACCTGTGAGCACACTGTATCTTTGCTATATGCGAGAGCCAGAAATTGGAGCTATCAAATTATGAGGAATGAAAAAGATGATAAGATTTAGTATGAAGAATACTAGCTCAGCTCATAAAAATAATTTTCTTTTGTTTAACCTTTCATTATCTTAGCTTAAGATGCTCATAATAGCGAGGGTACTAGGGGTAATAAAAGCGAGTAGGGTATGATTTCAGACAAAATCTCTGCCGGCTCCATTGATCCTACATCTAAAGGATAGAGGACCTGGGACCCTAGATTTAATAAATAAATAAAAATCTTCAGCTTATATGTTCCACGTGATCTAAATATCTCATCGCTTTATTACCATTCCTCAATTTCTGACAGTGTCTAAAGTTTCTAGCTCCTACAAAGGCTCAATATTCTACCTCCTAGGAACTCATTGTGGCACCGCTAACTAACTTCATTTCTACAATCTGCCCAGGACACCTCATAAAAAACTCTTCCCTGTAGCAATCTTCTTTAAATTCTCACCACTAATCACGGCAAGTCTTCTCTCAACTTAAAAAGGTATACCATGTGGACTGTATTTGAGTCTTGCGCTTACATTACCATCTTACCTGTTAGAGAAATA
Organism: Erysiphe pulchra; assembly: GCA_002918395.1. Classification (NCBI taxonomy): domain Eukaryota; kingdom Fungi; phylum Ascomycota; class Leotiomycetes; order Helotiales; family Erysiphaceae; genus Erysiphe; species Erysiphe pulchra. The sequence continues at coordinate 20,528 of PEDP01000096.1, forward strand.
CCTCGTCTGGGTACCAAACTGTCATATTCTCGTAAATTAATTGAAGATTGACGTCATTAGGCTTCCATCAAGCCTTTGATAGGAACCTAGGGCCCAATTCCAAAGTTTCATCTGTTGAGTAGCTTCGTCGTGCCTCAGACTTCTAGGGAAATCGGTACCAGCATCCGTTTTCAATTTTAGGCTTAAACAGACGTTAAGTAGAAAACAAACAAACAAACAGTTTCTAGCTGGAGTGAATGTCTCAGTGTGAATCGTTGTTTATAACTCACTCCCATTAAGAAACAACAGAGTGCTACATATTGCCCATAGAATCCCAAGTAAATAAGCAACGCAGACGATACGCGTGGCTGCTTATACACCTCTGTCAAGTTAAAGCGATGAGAAATTATGTTGTGCCCTGAAAAGCCAGGGAAGCTTTCACTAAGCTAAGACTAATGGGGAAAAGACCCCTAAAATGATGTCATGATCCGCTTTAATGGTTGTCCAGACCAATCAGAACCATGGCAGCAGAGTTATTCGTTCAATCCTTAAATCGTAAATTTAGTTTGCTTACAATATTGCATATCCCGATTAACATTTCTGGCAGCTGCATCGTATATCGAGCAGGAAGCCAATTGGATGGAAAGCGGGCCCTACTGGTACTGATGACTGATCATCAACCCAGTGAATACCCTGCTATAATTTGATTAGGGGGAGGGAATTAATGTATTAATTGGGTCCACATACTTGCCCTAAGCTATTTGATTGGTAGTTGCAACAAACTTGGCGGTTAACGTCCCAGAACCCCACTTCTGGACCACTTTGTAGTCCCCGTTCATTCAACGACCTACTAGATATCAGGTAATTGATCTAATATTACTGTCTATATTCATTGATAATTCGTCATTCTCTGGCGTTCTTGATTTTTTCCGAAATGACTCGTTATTCTCGTTATTCTAATGATGATGTTAGCCAGGCCCTTGATGCTATCAAAGGCGGTCAAAGCCTCCGCAAAGCTGCATCACAATGGGGTGTCCCAAGAACTACTCTTCAGCGCCGAATGCAAGGCGCTCAATCAAGGGAGATTGCTTTTTCTGAGCAACAGAGGCTATCCCAAGCTCAAGAAGGTAATTTAGCAGAATGGGTCCGAATTCAAGTTGTGCTTGGCCTCCCACCAACATATCAGCAAATTAGGGAATTTGCTGAGCGTATTTTACAAACTCAAGGTGACTCTAAACCGTTGGGAAAAAATTGGGTTCAATCTTTCATCAGACGAAATCCTTCAGTTAAGAGTCAAAGAAGTAAAGCAAGTGCCTCACAGCAGATCAAGCGGAACTCCATCTAATTTGATTAGGCCGCAGTAGTAGCAACCCAAGTACCCTACCAAGCTCGAGTTCAAGATCAAGATCAAGATCAAGCTCAAGCTCAAGATCGAGCTCACGATCGAGCTCAACATCAACAGCAGCCAACTATGCAATTATAAGGTTTAGTAGGAATCATGAGTCTTATTTCAAAGTATTAATCTAATGGCTTTAGGTTTGAAGGTCGAAGACCCGTTCCTATCGAAGTAGAAAGGACAAAAAATATACCTGCGAACAGTACTTCTCGATCAACGTCGATTTTATAAGCAAGTTACTTGCTAAAATTTAGGCACGTGCAGATAGGCACCTCTAGCATTTAGTTGCAGTATGTACGAAAACTTACCGTTTTGATTATTAGACTAATACAATTTTTAAAGTTGATAACATTATCCTATGAAAAGGTTAGAAAATAGCCTCAGAACTATCCGAAATTCAAGAGATGGAGTTGTTGCATGATCAGTTCGACTGGTTCAAAACAAGTACCTTTGATTTGATACTCAATACCCTGAAGATACAAAGCTTCTGATGAGTTTAGGTATTCATTCATTGGGTTTTAGATTGCAACATGGTCTGGTTCAATGATTAAGAAGATGAAAGAATATCTATTGGTATCAATTTGAAGACTCAAATCTATGGCAGTGCATTAAGAGTCTTGGTTAATAACAAGATTCTAAGAAATAGCAATGTATGTAAAACTAGTTTGATGAGACGAAGCTTGTCTACACTGAACATTTAACGTTCATTTGAAAAACAAAGGTATTGGAATTGAGAAAATTTGCAAACCAAGGATACAATTCTCTATATGAAACACGTATAATCACGGACATCGGAACATTTATTTAATCTTTTATAAAAAAATTTGTGCCGTTTACATTGTGATTGCAAAGATGTTTTTTTTACAAAACGATCAGTACACTTTACCAGACCAGATAATTCATCACTGTGAGTACTCACAAGAAATATTTAACAGCATCGAAATAGATCCGTCTCAAATCGTCCACGTTTCAAAGAATGGAATAAATGGTAGGAATTCTACGATTGAAGCACAAAATCATTTAGACATTTTGATGTGATCTACAGCCGATCTATTTACTTAGCCCACAGCGAATAACAATGCGCACAGACACGACACTGTTGTCAATAGGGTCAACCAGTAAGTAAACAAAAAATATGTATAAATTGAGTGAGGATGTGAAAACACAGTAAAGTAGGGTTGATGAATGACTAGTTTTTGGTTAGTTATGCGACGACAAGGGAAGAAATAAAAAACTCTTTTCTTATATCCATAGCATCACATTTGATTGTAAGGCAAAAAATACGAAAGGGACTTGGAGATTTTTCTAATGGATCGTTATTTCTCTGAAAATAAATAAAAAAATAAATAAAAAATTCATCCTACTAACCGTATTATTTATTACTAACAAATCTTACTTATCTATTGTAAATCCAAATTTCACTTATATCAGCAAACGGTGGAAGGATTTCACGAAGGTTAATTATCCTGAATACTACTACTAGTTTTTTTGTCTCTTTTCTTTTTCAGAAGCCAAAGATGTCTGTCAGATGTCTATCTTTGGAAATACTTGAGTGCTTAAAGATGGGTTTAACTATGTAAGAATGGCATCTTGAACCAAGTAGCAGTGGACCCACCAAATATATATACATAAATATATAAAAATATATATATTTTTTAGTGAGATGGCAAAAATGGAGTGTGAAATATGGTTCATTAGTTTTACATCGTGATTTTCTAAGACACGCCTATTTTTATCTCGGAAAACACGTGTGTAATGGGAATACGAGGAGAATGAGAGAAAACATAATTTATAGATCTGAATGGGAAAATAACATAACAGCGATATCTATAAATGGAATATAAGAAGTATCGGTTATACTAACTAGATATATCCATTACATTGATTTTTGTATGGCAACAAGGGAACTTTCCTTTTCCCCCCGGCCCCCTAACGCAATGATGACATATTTGAAGTCTCATTTTCAGCATCAGTTGATTGCTGGAGATGTTGATCTCAAAATCTTCACATTAATGCCACTGAATAGTGAATACTTTACTATATTTGCTATTTTCTACAGCTGACTTCTTGATGAATGAGTTCATATGGTGCATGATGCTTTCTTCTTGATGCATTTGGAAGGGCAGAATATACTTAGCAAACGAGCATAGGAAAGTGAATATCAGATGGAGTCCTAATCTCGATATCAATTGATAAGGATTATTTCGATACAATATACTCTACATCATCTAGCTGTATCTCGGAAAGGTAAAAGCTAGTACTTTTGTTTTGTTGACTAATATAAGGGTAGATAGATTATGATAAAAATTTTTACTCAATTTGTATTTTCGGACTTTTGATATAAAAAAACAATGATTTATTGACTTATGTAGTCAACATGATCATGATCCTGAGATCTTCCATCGGAGGGCACACTTGGACATTCTATGTATGTCTCCAAAAAGTTATTTGGTGATTGATTGTTTGGTGTTCGATTATTTGGTGTTCGATTGCTTGGTGTTCGATTGTTTGGTGTTCGGTTGTTTGGTGTTCGATTGCTTGGTGTTCGATTGTTTGGTCTGCGGCTGTTTGGTCTTCGATTGTTTACTTGACGGGGAACGGCAACGACCACACCCAATGGTGTCATTACATCACTCATGATTAAGCGAAAAGGAGTTCGACCTGCGGGTATTAGCAACAACATTTCTAATAGATATTATGGGCATGTTCATTTGGACGGGAATAAATAAGAAAGACAGAAAGACAGAAAGATGGAAAATGTACCATCAGTAAAGACTTCATGAGGAAGTGGCCATTGAACACACGAAATCTGTCCACCACATCCATAAAAATCACCTTGAAACTTCTTTGGATATTCCAACCTTTGATTCGGAAAAGAATAGGTATTTAATTTATGCTGGGTACGCGCGAAATCAGCATGGTTTCGCAAGGTATCCATAGTGAACCTGATAGTTGAAAAACATTGAAACGTTTTTCCAAGAATAGCAGAACTACTTTCCTCCGATTCCGCTGCCAATGTAAAGGGAGCCAAGGTCAAGGCTAGAAGTATGAGATCAAAGGTTAGGAAGAAGAAAGAGTTTGTTGACAATTGCATTTCTTGCTTGAACACCAACTGACTTGTTTGAAAAAGAAGAGTAAAAAATTAAAGACATGAATGTTTTTGAATGGGAATTGGGAATTGGGGAAAAGCTTTATATTTCAATTTGACATATATCACTCGTGATGAATTGATTTTAATGAGATCAAAACAGACAGACTCGAGCAAAGTAGGCTCAAAACTTATTCAACTTTAAAAGATAAGTATGGGGCATGTCGCGGAAGGCTTCAAGAGCAGGAGTCATTAGTTTTTTGCTAATTTACACCCACCCCACTAAAAATTCATATTTTACATGTCCCCCGTCGAGTCTGAGTCAGTCTTAGATTAAAAAACAATTTGGTTAGAATGATTATTCTCTTCTTTTCTTTCCTATATAATCCTCCTCTTTTTGAAATGGATAAATCTGGACTTTCCGTCGATTGAAGCTTGCTTTTCCTGGTATTGGATTACATTGAGATATAGAAAATATAGGATTCTTGGATTCTTGGATTCTCTGTAAACACAAAAGGGAAAAAACAACACGAGCCATTATCACAGTGTTGTACCTTAACTCACAAAATACGACGCCAGTTAACATCAGTTAGAGTTTACCGGTCAAATAAATGTAGATAAGATGCCGTATCCTTTTCTGTCGTGCTGTCAGGGTATCCCCCCCCTACATCACACTAAACCTTATTTGGACTCAATCCCAGCAGACCCTAGTCGTAGAGGGAATCGCGAAGAAAATATCATCACATGACAGTTTGATTTGGAAGAAAAATTAACTTCCCTCTTCCTCACGACCTTATTCAACACAAAAACAATGATTGGTTTTTTTTAAGGGGGGCAGGGAAGAGTTAGGGATACATTCGGTTTATCACGGGGAAAAAAAAATTATTAACTGGTTGTTGTATTTAACTTATTCTAAGGCGCATAAGCTCATTGTTAAATCAAGCGTGGCGAGAAAGCCATTTACATTCCCTCGATTCTATTTTTTTCCCGAGTTCGTTGCGACATTCCTGACAGCCTGGTCACATGATATAGGTTACCAGCCCGGATAGATAGCGCACAGGGGCTTGATTGGGCTCGATCGTGAGTCCGATGTTTAATAGTCTGTGACATACATGGAACACTGGTGTATTTAAAGGAGAATAGATAATCCGGCGTTTAACAGATTCAACGATCCAAACCGTGACTCACTCTGACATGAATAACTAAAGTCAAAAGAGAAATGTGATCATGTATATAACAGAAGGGATTTCCAACTAAGTAACTGAGTATGTAGTATATAACGTACTTTCCAATATCAATCATTCTCCCTAAGTCTTTTTCATTACAAGGTATTGTTGTATACCCCATCGATCATGACCTTATATTTATAATAGTGCTCTATTCGACAGAATTAAAGATTTTCCAAGTAAGAAAGCCCGTTTACTATTTTTTCAAACTCAAGTTTGACTCAAGTTTGATTGTCAAGAACTCTAAAAGCTGTACGTTGAGGAGAGCTGAAGACAAAAGAGCGTTCAAAACCCTGCACAATAAGCTAGAAAAAGAAATTCCATTTCTCTGCTACTATTTAACATATATTAATCTCAGTTATTATATATACGTGGTGTTATTAGAAACCTCTAACCGGAGATTCTACCTCACTTTTTGTATTGATGCACCGATGATAGAATTCTACAAAAGCTCGTGCTGATTCAGACGGTCACTAGTGGCCATTCATCAATTTTTGATCAGTCTTTTTCATTACTTATCTCTCAAAATCAGTGTTTATATGCCAAATAAATGGGAAGACAATCTTTAAGGCACTCATCTCTACTCCGTATCTATCATGAAAGATGATAGCAAAGATATCCACTCCCAACTCCTCATATGAGTCATAGAATTATTCCAGCGCGAAGCACCACTTGGTGAATTGTCAATGTGCCAAAGGGAAGTTCTAGCAGGTAGATGCTAAGAAGACCATTTGTTTTTAAAGAGGTTAAATGCTGTCAGAGTATGATGAAGATGCTGAGATAGAATTTTAGATTAAAGAAAGGAGATAATGTGCCGTGATTGTATATTATCCACAACTAGATGGATACATGGAAGTGAGTGAGATTAAAAGAGGTCTGGCGTTAAGCGTGGCGAGATGACGGAGTATGTGAGGAGCTCTATTATTTCTTGAAACTCTTTCCTGTGTCTTTTCTTATCAATATAGATACTTCAACAAGTGTTTGCTTGGAACGAGTTGTGCTCTGGGCCTTGGCTTAACCTCAATCGGCTTCACGGGTCCTGCATCCAAGTGGGCCATAGGGTATTTTAGCCAAGGTCTTCCTTATAAATAAACAGAGAAAGATCTTGAAAGTTTTATACTTTGCAACTTCTATCCGTTCCATCGGAACCGGCTCTACAAGTGGATGTTAGGAAAACATTGAATCCTCCTCACCCTCCTTTCGCTATTCCCTCACCTCCACATGATCTTCGCACGTAGCCACAATTAGGGCCCATTACAGATTTTCCGGACTGAATTTACCTGTTCAATGTGTTTATTTAGACTAGTATCTTTAGGCCTGTAGTTCTCCGTGCATTTTAAAATTCCGAATACTTTGAGTCTCTCAAGTCACATGACCACTCGCCGATTCTCTTGCTTAGTTATTTTTCACAAGCATTTTTGTATTCCTGGTAAAAAACAGGGATATCCGTTTCAAGATCCGCAAGGGAAACATGAGCTACTCATCTCTCGAGAGATCCTTACTTAGAGGATCAGAATCTTTACCCGTGGAACTTCCTACCCTTCGCTGTCCCTCAGAGTGGGGAAGGCAAGCGTCATGAGGCTCCTGTCAATGTCACTATAGCCCGAACAGGTAGCGGTAAATCGTAAATTCAGTGTTGCATAAAGACACCAATTAGTTATGATATCGGTTTAGAGCGACTGTATTATGTATCATGGGGTGGTTGTGAACAGTGGAGTAGGAGCATGGGGCTATTTATGGGACCGCTAAACCTAATATAGCATGGTCTGTACTCAATTGGAGTTTGACCAAGGGAATTTTATATTGTGATTTTTACTTGCGGATGATTTTGTACACTCTGCTTAGTCAGTACGAATCAAGACTGAATTTTACAAATTATTCAAATTTTTAATAAATTCTAACAGTTGATCTCCTATTCGCCCACCATCGTCTTGTATAACGGCTAAGAAACCTATCATGCATGCTCTCCAACGAGTTTTGTGAGCTACTGAACACTCATAGAATCAAAGCCAGATAACACTTATATCCTTGATTTTCCAATTCGGACTAGATTATCCTTTCATTCACGTCCAAGAAACGAATGGGCCCAGATGTTAGCTTGCTCTAGGTATCTCAACTTATAATTATCAGGAGGTAACTTCATAAAGTCCTCGATGTCACTGAGAGAGCTAAGCGTGGGCTCCCGCCGACCTCGAGCTTGTTTGGGTGTTACATTTTCGCGACGAGGTGAACACCCAACATATCTTCAAAAATTCCTAGTTGAGTAACGATATTTGATTGATTCAGATCAGCATTGTGAAGTGTTTTGATCTAAAAAATATAAATTAGTGTTTGATTTTTGATACAACACTTATCTCTATTCAAACTTCTAGACACCGGTGAAGAAGGCGGGACTGATAGTGAATTAGGTATTGAAAAATCATAAGAATAAATAACTAGGTCAAGGAAATCTTTGAGATTTGTGTTGATGATTGCGAAGTTCTTACAGTGGTTGAGTATCGGGAAATTATGGTAAGGAAATGGGTTTTTTGATGAGGGGAAAAGATAGACGCCGTTGCATTCAGAATGCCGGACATTTCAGGCCAATATTATAAGCTTCACCTAGCATAAAGACTAGCAGGGATTTAATCCCTGAAACGAGGATTCACCCTACTGTTCACAATCTACCCTTGCACCGATGAGAGTATGTATTTGTGTACGGGCTTTCGTCTCAAGCATGACCCTCGCTTTTCCTTATTCCCAAGAAGTCCGCATCGCTTTCATCGGTAACGAATAAAGTATGTAAAATCACCTTCCGCACTTGTCAAGGACTTTTCGAATGGGCATTTGGACTGTGTGGAGCACCAGCGAAATTAATAGTACCTTCAAGAATTCCTGGATTTTTTTGCTCAGCGCTCAATGAAGACGTAATAGTACATTCAGATGGAGACTCAAACAAACATTTTGAAAGAGTGGAGAAAGTATTGAAAGCTTTAAATTAGGCTGGTCTTTGGCTAGACCTAGATAAGTGTGCATTTGGAGTCAAGGAAATTATATGTTCAGGATTCAGATCCATTGTTGAAGCAGTAAATGGCGTAAGCTTGCAACCCAAAAAGGTCAAGGCAGGTTCGGTTGGTGTAGTGGTATGTTATCCGGCTGGCCTTCTCAGTAGAGTCTGAGTAGCCTTGAAACCTTCTTCACTAGAGACGAACATCACGAGATAGAAGACCTCGCCGGCCCTAATGATTCAATGAATTTGGATCGTTTGGAGCAGTTGGTTCGAATCCAGTAGACCCTACCTTAAGGTGTGAAATATATACGTTGATGGAGGTACACTCGAATAACTAAAGGGTTACTGAGAGTTTTTCCTATAGTGGATATTCACGGAAGAAAAAGTACAGGAGGAAGCTGCATTCCTCGTAGTGGTATTCGCAAATGCTTCTTCAGTGCAAGTGTCCAATTAATCTAAATCACATAGTCATGATCTCCTGTCCTTGAGAGTCTTAGACTTCATAGGTTCGTTAAAAAAAGTTCAAGGCAATTACAAAGTGTGGAAAACCATCCACTGCGTGCCTTTCTTGGTTACGCAAATTTAAATCGAGAATTTATACCAATTTTCTCTAATATTCGCGAACCTTTAAATAACCTTGCAAAGAAAGGATCGGTATGGGAGTGGAAAAATCACCAAACATCTGCCTTTCAACACTTAAAATAACTTCTTTCGAGTTTACCAATCCTTAAGATATCAAATCCACTGTTACGGGCTGCACCCCACTTAAGTTACAGGGCAGGACTAGTGCACATAAGATAAGTGGCTAGCGACTTCTGCCTTAAGTTCGGGATAGCCCCCTCTATTCGAGATAGCGAAATATAGAATATCTATATATCTTACGGATGATTGCAACAGAATAGACAGAATAGTTACTGGGAAAATGTATATAAATACCGATCCGCATAGCCTATAGTACGCTCCTCTTTAAGTAGAAAATAAACAGTTTACGAACCTCATACCTTTATTCTATTGCGTTGTTGATTACCCTTTCACATCCAGACGCAGATACGATTCTAGAGGCTGATTCATCAGTTTACGCAACCGGGGCGTGGTTTCTCAAACTGATGAAAAAAGACGTATCCTACCAATTTAATTCTTTTCAAGAAAGTTATCGCCAGCTATGAAATTTTTGGTATGGAACTTTTAGCCATTATTGCAACTATAAAACATCCCAGAAACGAATTAAGGAGTGTCAGTAAACCTTTCATAGTACTATCTAATCATCGGAATCTTCGATATTTTATGTCGAATCGCCAGCTATCAGAACGACAGGTCCGTTGGGCCGAAGAACTTGCTAATTTTCACTTTGAAATAAAATACAAACTAGGTTTTGAGTCGGAGTCAAACCCTTTCACTTGAGCCCCAAGAAAATTTACCTACTATTAAATTTCAGAATAAAACCGCAAGTTCTCCAATACCCAATAACGCTTAAAGAAAACAAACTATTTGTTGATAACGCTATCCAAAATCTCTGAGATAAAAGTATAAAGAATGACTCCACCTTTTGCAAAATCTACGATAGTTTAAAAAATGGTGAACACTGTCTACCTTTCTTAGCAGGTAATTAAATACAGATTCTGAACTTCTCTCTAGATTCCTAACAAGCACCATTCTACTGTGGAGTTCTCTAGCTTCCCAACTAAGAACCGCTTCGTTAGCCGATTTAGCAAGGATGCAAAAAGAATTTTCAGATCATCATAAGACCAATTTTGAAATCAACTTATGATAACACTTTAAAGCTACATCATATTCTAGAATCTATACAAAGAAAGAATAAACATATAGTCGATAAAAATCTCCCTCCCCAAATCCTCGGGGCTACCAAACAACCAAAACTTCAGTTTAACAAGAATTTCGATGCTTCTAACGGCGAATACTGGAATAGCCAAAGCAATATGATTGTAATTGATGCTCGAGAAACATTACTTAAACTTCTTCATCACGCAAAGACGATGAAAATGGCAATGATCAGATATGAGGCTAAAATCGAGAAATGTTTAAGTAAAGGCTTGTCAAATCTCACGGAATTTTTCGAAAAAATGATTCACCCCACTCTGCTGGATCAACGTACAACTGACACTATCGCTGTAACAATAACTTCTAATATCACTACCCTAATTAATGGGTTACTTCTCAAAACTGCCTCCCTTGTCTATGGGATTAAACAAGAGCGTTGGTCAAAAAGGTTTCGAAGGTGAACAAAAAGGACGCTGATGTGAAAATGGCGAATTCAAACCTATCTGATGTCCACAAAACTACCGATATCGCCGCCAAAAGAGCATTACAAGCTTTTTATAATAAAAAACCAACAAATTGAATATGGGTATTATAGGGCCATAGCTCTTGTATTGAAATTTTGCAAGCGAGAAAGCTCTTTAGTTGTCATGGACAACGAAAGATAGTTACCAAGAGAGTTCTTGACATTTCAAAGAATAAGATGGAAGAGAACACTGTTTCGTATGCTATTGTATTTTGATAGAACATATCTAGGGGAACGGCTCTGTATGAGTAGTTTTTCTAACGAAAATTTAAAAATTCAAAGTTACCCTCTTGTGCAATTACAATAAGCTAACTCTGAAACATATTTTTTCGTTCGTTAAATAAAATAAACAAGACATTGAAAATGATTTAAACATTGGAAACATTGGAAACAGTCAATATCAAGTTCTTACCAATAATTTACCTTCATTTAATAATGGAGGTAAACTATTAATTTCAACACTAATACACTAAATACTTTGCAACGACCCATTGTCCGAACAAGGTCAAAAGAGGAAAGACCGGTCTCTCGTTCAGTAGCTCCAATCTGTTGGTGAACGGATTCACGTTTCAATGAAATCCAAGGTAGTCTATCAGTTTTAATTGACAGCTCAATTGCCTGTCTGCGTCGTACTACCTTATGCTGGATTACATTTAGTGTAGCTAGGGTTAAAAGAACGAAAACATGACGGACTTGGATCAAATATGAAGTTAAATCATTAGTAATGACTGGCGAAGCATCACACAATTCTGAACCTACGATCTTAACTGCTGAGTAAAGTGAGTCATACAAATTGGTTAATCAAGGCATTATCAGATAGTTTTTTTTAAGGGGGGCTACTTCAAACCAGTCAGAAATGTGAGTAGCTGTATCTTTATGGCCCTGTTAAATTTGACGGCAAGCAACGACGTTTTGCTCATCAACGTCAGCAAATGCTTGATCTAGAAGAACAAGAATAGCTGTTGGTATAACGGAATCACTTAGGTTAAGGCCTTAATCTCAAGTAAGTGATGATTGCTATATTCTTCTCTACTCTTCTCTCTAATCTATTCCATCTATATATAATACAAGTGTCCATTCAACATCCCCTTTAATCCCTGTCAAAGTCCCAACAATTATTTTCCAGCTAACCAATAACAGACTGTTTACTTCGCTTATTTACCGATCGATAGTTACCGACAATAGCATCAGTCGAAGAAAAGTTTACTATACCGTTTCTGTTGATGCCGTAAGATATAGTAAAGTATGCTTTCCCATCAAGCCGAGGGACTCTTTGAGACTCTGGAGTTAAAGCCTTTTTTAGCTAAGTTGTCTTCTTGACTACATAAGAGTCTGTCTTCGATATGATTCAGCTGCTTCAGATCACTTACTCGTATTTTTTTTCTTTCTTTTGCACACTTGTGTATCCTCCTCGTTTGATGACTTGTAAAAAGTTCTTCTCTATGGCATGTGTATCAAAAAGTTTGTTTGGATTAGCCACTTCTCATAAATTCTCTTTGCAGCTTTGTGCTAGGAATTTACGTATCCATATCTACGCTTCCAGCTCCCACTAAGCATAAAGCTATTATATTAAGTCAGACATGGGCTGATTATAGGGGGTACATGGGATAGAAAGGTTATATAATAAGGCGTTCTCGACTTCTATTCAGGAGGGACAAGGATGCTGAGAGAAAAAGGGGATCTTTATAAAATTAGAGTTCCAGAGAGATCAAGGAAAATTGAAGTCGGTAAGATTTCTTATGTGATAATATTAACTAATGGGTCTAAGGAGGACAGGAAACAAAGCGTGATGATTATCTAACGAAGGAGAGAGGACATTTAAATACACAATCGGCAGCTAAAGAGTGAGGTTGCCACGGCAACAGCAGAAGAAAGCAAGGGATTAAATAGGCACATTTGTAGAGAGTCTTAGGCATAAAACCTGCCAACCTGACATCACCCCTTCTCTTTTTTTAGAGTACGAGCTCCGGCGAGCCTGGTGCATCAGGATAAGTTGTGTGAAACTCTATCAACGATTCTCGACAACCATCAAGATGTTCATACGGCTCCCATGCCCATGTGGCAATGTTGTCTCCTGTCCACCGGACTAGGTATTGAACTTTTTTACGTCTTATCCTAGAATCTAAAATCGCCTCCACTTCGTGAACTTCGTGAACTTCATGTCCTGATGGAGCAATTTCTAGGGGAGCAGGCACTTCTTTGTGTTTTGATGGAAAACCAACATATACCAAGGAGGAGACTAACAGGAAAATTATTACCAATTTTAAGTTGGAAAGGTAGATCCAACTTTGCTACCAGAGGTGTTTTCATTTTTATAATACGCCATGGACCTGCACGTATATGTTCTAATATTTTAGAAGACCTTGTTAAAGCTAAATTTTTAAAAGATAAAATTACGCGGTCACCCACTTGATATCTTGGAGTCGGAAGTCGTTTTTTATTGGCATAACTTGATTGGTAGGCTTGAGCTAACGTCATTTTCTCTTCATATTTTTTAGTAATATTTTTCATGTGAGCTATAAATTCGGGAGTATTGCGATTCGTAGGCTCATCAGACTCTGGTCTAAAATCCATTCGCGGATGATGACTAAAGGAAGCAAAGAAAGGGGTGAGACCCGCAGATGCATTTGCTTGATTATTAAAGCAAAACTCAGCGATGGGTAGATGTTTGACCCAATCATCTTGATGATAATTGACGTAGTGTTGAAGGTAAACCTCCAAAGTTTTGTTTGCCCTTTCTATTTGTCCATCTGTTTGTGGGTTATACGAGGTCGATAACTTATGAGTAATTTGTAAATTTGAGCATATTTCCTTCCATGTTTTATCGATGAAAGCTCTTCCCTGATCAGATATTAGAGAGTCAGGAAGGCCTGCGAAGCTGATAATATTATTTAAAAATGCTTCAGCGGTATCGCGTGCGGATGGTCTTTCAATGGTAATTATCCATACTCTCTTTGTCAGGCGATCAACTACTTGTAGGATAAATCGATAATTAAAACCTCGAATATCACATATGGGGAGAGGTCCAATAAAATCAAGAATCAGATGACGAAAAGCTGCTTTAGAAGCTAGTAGGGGTTGTAATAGTCCATAAGGCTTTTGTACAGATGGGTTATTTATTTAGCCCCTTGCATATTTTACACAGTCTTTATGACAATTAGGCTACCAGTAACAACGATTAAGTAGCCCATAGAGGGCAGTAGTTCCACGGTGTCTATAAGGGGAGTATAATGCAGTTGCCTTAAAAGTGCCTCACGAAGAGTTTCTGGTACGTACTCCTTCTGATTTAATTTTTTGGAATAATTCCTCACAATTAATATTCTATTTAAAATGTAGTTGTGGTAGCTCCTATATTCATTATAAGCAGTCTTTCCATTTCTGAATCAAGTAAAAGATCCATATCTCGGAGGCTGAAGGCAAAATAATTATTTTCAGTATTCTGGCTTAACAACAAGAAATCAGAGACATTCATCATAGCAATTGATAGTATTTTTGATTTAATTTTAGGGTCTGGCTTGGCTTGATAATGTTTAGGTTTACTAATTTTGTTTGGTTGTATTTCATGTGCTGAATTTACGTAAGGTTTGGTCGTTTAAAGCTGGCAACATAAGTTTCTTAAGCAGTGCTCACCAAACGTTAAAGAGTGATCTTTCCAGTTGATATTAGGGTTATGCCTTTCCAGCCAAGGCAGACCGAGGATTAGGTCGTGTTTACATGGGTCAGTGACAAAAGCGTTGATGTTTTCGATGTGGCGCCCGATTTGAAGCGAAAAAGTTACTTCATGTGTTACAAGAGGACCTTATTTCTCTTCAGATCCAGTGAGTAAGAAAGGCGAAGATAAAGAATGAAAGGTAAGACAGAGATTTTTAGCTACAGACTCCGATATAAAGGCAAGACCAGAGGCGCCGGTATCTACAAGGGTAACTAGAGTTTTATTGCCAATTTGAGATTATATGTACATATGACGAGCAAGAATAGAAAACTCAGGAAGACCCGCGTGACCAACCGTGAAAGACTTCAACAGGCGACTATCCGTTGAAATTATTCTTTTAAAGAGGGCGGAATCGTGGCATCAGTTACCTCCATCGATGATACACAAGTAGGCAATTTATAGCCAAATGGCCTTCCTTATTGCACCGATAACAACGTCCAAGAGAGCGGCGAGCATCTTTTGCTAGGGAAGTCAGTCGACCATTAGGACCCTTTTCTCTGGTTATTAAATTGAGATCCATGGCTGAGCCTCCTTGAGATACTTTGAGCTCTTTAAATTTTGGTGCTGGGGTAGACGGGTGCGAATAGAAGGAAGATTTGGGAACTGGGAGAGAATGAGGTTGAGGTTGAGGGGTAGCTGTCTTAGGGAATGCTGATTGGAGTTCTTGGATGCGACTATCTTTTTCCCTTAGGTATGCTACAAAATTACAATAGTCATTAGGTACGTCAGAGGCTGAAAGAAGAACATTGCGGAGCTATATGATAAGCAGCGTTCTAGAATTTTTTTCCAAGTAGCTTTATTCACATCAGCGTAGGTTGAGTCAGCTAGATTATCTTGAAATTTAGTTATGAAGTCGTGAAATTTCATGTTTTTTTGTGTCATCTCATCCACTGCACGGGTTGCTTTATTAACAAGACCTGGATCACCACATTCTCGCTTTAATGTCTCAAGAAACATCGAAATTGATGTTATTCCCGGCCGTACCGTAGGGTCTTCAAGATAGCAGAAATAAGTTCTCATTTTTAAAAGGGCACCTGGTCCTAGAGATTGATAGGCATATCGAAATTTTGACATTTCCATCGGAAAGGCTGAATCCTGGTCTTGGAATAGATTGAGTAGTTGGGAGCAAAAAGTACGCAAGTTTGATGATTTTCCATCGTAAGGTAATATTGGGGGTGCTGAGACTCGAAATATGTGATGGGTAAGAGGTGTGGGTATGGGAGTTGGGGCTGGAGTGTTGGGGCATGAGAGATAATTGCTGGGGCAGAGGTATTCATGTAGCAAAAAGCTCAGCTACCTTTTCTTGATCGTTTTCCATTGCATGATCCAAGGCTCTAGGAACTTGTAAGAGGTATTGCGTAGACCATAGATTAGAAGGTAGAAATCTTTTAGGAGCGTGAAGTGAGTCTGTATCCATAAGTTCTGTCTTAGGAGTGTAATAATTGGAACTCATTTTAAATATGAGTGAAATAAATTTTTTTTATTGATATTTTTATTTATAGAGAGGACGCTTTGTAATGTCAGACACGGGCTGACTATTGAGGGCATAAGGGATAGAAAGGTTATGTAATAAGGCGTTCTCGACTTCTATTCAGAGAAAAAAGGGCTCTTTTATAAAATTAGGGTTCCAGAGAGATCAAGGAAAATTGAAGTCGGTAAGACTTTTTGTGTGAAAGGAAGGAAATCGTGAAGATTGTTTTATGAAGGAGAGAGGACATTTAAATACACAATCAGCAGCTAAAGAGTGAGGTTGCCGCAGCAACAGCAGAAGAAAGCAAGGAACTAAATATGCACATCCCATCTGTAGAGTGCCTTAGGCATAAAACTTGCAAACCTGACATATTATGATTTGATACAAACCTCAAAATTTTGGTGCTTCTTTTGGCTTGTCCAGATCAAATTTAAAATCGATGACTAAGCATCAATGGGGATTTTATAGTTTCCTCAAGCAAATATGAATACAAATACACGCCTAGGAAATCTGTTGTCTCGACCCCGCCTGATTGAAGCAGCATTTTTTTTTCTACGGATGCGTCTTCCAAATTCATCCTTTTTACTACTTTGGGGGAATCTAAAGTCTTTATAAAAAAGGTAGAGGTCTAAGAGTAAGAATAAGTTAAATTTAATTTTGTCGACCTCAGTAAAATATACCGCTTCAGACAGGCGTATACCTTACTTTTTCTTATCGGTACATGAGGTTTGCTCAAAAAAGCTAATCAACACGTTAAAAATATCAGGTCTAGGGTTAATTTACAAGGATGTTTGTGGTAAACAGGCTTTTAGTGTAAATATTTTTCGCAGCTCCTGACGCCTTAAGACCGAAATAGTCTCTCTCTCACGAAGAAATAATTATTTATTAGTCCCTATTTTCTCATCTTTAGAAGGGTAAGAGAGCCAGCCATAATGAGCAATAGTCAAGACCAAAAAGCTGCTGTTGTAAGAAAACCCCTTGCGCAGATACATCTCTCCATTATTTTAAAAAAAAAAAAAGTGAGTGTTATTGACTGACGCGAAAGAAAAAAACGTGTAGATGCGGCAAGTCAGAGATGAAGCCACATTAGCAAATGGAAAACAATTGATAGAGGTACTTGCACTTATATCTCTACTCCTGTACCCTTTATCTTTTACCATTATCATTTTTTTGGGAGAGGGGAAAAAAAAGAAGAATACAGTTTTATCTAACGTCAAATTTGATTTGTTTAGAAAGTTAATGAACACTGCTTCGAGAAGTGTGTCCCAAAGCCTGGTACAGCCTTATCAAGCGGCGAGACATCTTGTCTAAATCAATGTATGGAGAAGTACATGATGGCATGGACCATCGTACATCGTCAGTACACAAATCGAATAGCAATCGAATTAGGGAAAGGCGCGGTATAGAGAATAAAGTTGAAATGATGCCGTTTTTATAAAATAACAAAAATACAAACTTGATACATGTAAGATTAAAACTTCGTGTCTGACTGACAAGGGAGACCAAATACCCTGAAAGTTCCCGTAATGCTTTTAACATCTAAAATAATAAGTCACCTACGTCTTCCTCTGCTCATTACTCAAACTAAATAATATACGATACTTGTAAGGACTCTGTTGCTAATTCCATTGCTACAATTCATTCCCATACATGACATTTCATTCATAAAAATACAATGATGGATTAGCTTTTACAAGAAGATGATAAATAATTCACGCTGTAGATTCAATCAACTTGTATCTTTATGAATCCCTTTGAAAAATTGTATTTTGGTGATTCTCTACATTAATTTAAATTCAGTTTGAAATAGATGTTACTTTTGCCAAAAACCCATGAGTTATCACAGGTCATTGTCTCTGTACAAAACATTATGAACAAAAATATATATGAAGAGGCTAAAATTCAAATTGCAATTCAAGATCTTAAACAAGATTCAAAACTGTCGATTCGAAATACTGCACGGCGATGTAATGTTTAGAGAGTAACTCTAGCACGGCGACACGATAAAATTTAACAACGATGCGAATGCACAGCTAACATAACAAAAGTAACCTTAGGAGAAGAGGATGTGATTGACAGGCATGTAGTTACTCCCTTGGCCCAGATTTACTGACTGCTGTAGCCAATCATTTAATAGCAGAGCGCTAGCAGGGCACTGTTGGAAATCGGTAGGCAAATAACTTTGATAAACGCCGGCAAGGGCTTCAGGTAAAGTAAATCGAATGTGTGACAATAGCAGAGCCTTGTGTGAGGACCTCAAGTTCATCGAAGACTGGTTCCGCCGAATAAAGAATACTAAAGTCGGGTATGGGATTTACCCAAGACGAGCACGCCCATAACTTTGACAAAATAGTCTATATGATGGATGCGCTATATCATAACGATCAGTAAATAAAAGTGCTGAGCGCCATTGGCGAAAGAAAACACCACAACAAGCCGATGAAGGGTAATAGATTGGCCGTAGCAGTCGGTAGATCTAGGCCTTTGAAAATCACCTCCTCGTCTCCTAAATTTGCTTTTATTGTGTTGGCTGATGCGCAAATCGAAAAGCGGGTCCGTGCGTCCAAGAAGCCGCAAGAGCCCAAATATGTGTGGAACAGCTCTATCATCAATTTCTGATTGTACTGCGGATAATTCCGTTCCTAGAAAGAATTAGTTTAAATACAGTGAGTTTTTAATCGAACCTTCTAAAAGGTGAAGTAACAGGAAAGAGGACCAGAAAATGAGGAAGTTTCGACAAAAATGGAGGTCAAAATAGTATTACCCGAGCTATTCGTGGCATCAGTTGCTAGTTCTTTCTTTTGGAAGCATATCTATTCGTTCACTTGTGTATGTAGCAAAACCACACATATTCTCGACATTTTAAATATTGTGTTGGAATTGTCTTTTGCCTCGAGAAGCTTTGTAGCGGAGACGAATGGATTTGGATCAAGTTTTTGGCTGACGCGTTACCTTGCCGCCTCCTATGGTAAGTAAGTATACGTGGTGTTGGGCGACCAGATCTACACCTTGGATTGCAGATCACGATAGGTATTAGTGAGCGTCTCACTAGAGCAACTTGATGTGATGAAGTTTAACGCAGCTTGTGATAGTTCTTTCTCGACCGCTGGGTGGTGGTAATCATGTCCTAAATTTATGAGTGGCCGACGACATCATGGTTGAGTTGAGGCTGAAAAAGTCACACCGAGGTCTGAACTGTGGGGCACTTACAACACTTGCATGCAGCACAGGCCACGTAGCCTTGCATTTGGTTGACCAATGCTCTAACATTTAACATTTTGTCAATGCTTCTATAATTGATATTGCCTTTCATTGACAGATGTCAAGAGGCTATTATTTTTTCTAAGTTTCTCGGAGGTATCGTGATCAATCCAGGCACTATGAGAGTCTTAATGAGCCTGGCATGCCTGGCATCATGCGCATTCGCTGCTGTCCAGGAAATAACAATGACTGATGAAAATGGCATAAAAAGTATACCAGTAAGCAATATCTATCATTCTTGGAATAGGAAATCTAACGATAATACAGTTACGAACACACTCGCTAATGATGGTATGTCATTAGGTGACCAACTGTGCTGTACTTTTCACATATATATTAACCAAGATCACAGCCTTATCTTGACTCGGAGTTACAGAGTCGGTGGTTTGATTTTGGAGGAGATACAATTATTAGAGCAGACCAGTGTGTATAGAGAGTTGCTTTAAGGTATATGGATTGATTTAAATGCAGATACATACGGCTTACTTCAGACCGACCATCACAAGGTGGCTGGATATTCTCCCGCGTGCCGCTCACTGCAACAAATTGGGAAGTTGAATTTGAATTTCAGGTCTCTGGCTCCGGAACTCTTCATGGTGATGGATTCGCATTATGGCTTACAAAACAGCGAGCAACACCTGGACCGGTTTTTGGAAGTACAGACCATTTTGAAGGTATTGGAATCTTCTTCGATACCTATAAAAACAACCGTCCTGGAGTTATATTCCCATATGTAATGGCAATGATTGGCGATGGTACTAAGTCATACGATAAAGATCATGATGGAAAAGATAACGAATTTATGGGGTGCTCTGCAAAAGGAATTAGAGATGCACCAATACCAACCAAAGCCAGACTCATATATTTTCAAGATAAAAGCTTGCGTTTAGACCTTCAGTACAAAGTGGAAAATCAATGGGATCTTTGCTTTGAAACATCTGAACCACCATCTATTCCTCCAGTCGTATACCTTGGCTTTAGTGCTGAGACGGGCGAGCTTAGTGATAATCATGACTTAATTGCTGTATCTACTAAGAATCTACATGATACGAAAGCCCATGAGAAAATATCTACCAAACCAAGCATAGGTCCCAGTGGGAAAGAAAAAGGCAAAAGGCCTCCTCGAAGAACTAGCTTGGGTTGGATTGTATTTAGGTTTTTCCTCATTTTTACTCTTTGTGTTGGTGTGTATGTTGGCTTTACAGCATGGCGTACACATCAGAAGCGAAGCCATAGATTTTGATTATTGGTGATCTGCTGTGAAATAGGACATCAGAGAAGCTCCACACCGAAATATATATCGGGAGATAGATTATCATTTCAGAATCCTAATAAGAAGCAAGTGTATACCAATCTATTTAATTACTTTGTTGACGAATATACAGACTTAATATTGAGGAATGTTATAGCTACCTGTTGATCGGCTTCGCAAATATCCTGCAATTTAAGCTGAAGGCTTATTAATTACTTAAAATTGAATAAATGAAATGGATAAAGGCACCATTTATTTACTTTGCACTGTACTTCTGGAACAAAAGCACCAATTACTCATATTTACTAGTTTTAACTAAATGATATTACGAGAATATCTTTAAAGAATAAGATACCTCTATGTAAACTTGGCAAATTTTATTTCCAAGCTACTTACTTCAATTCAATTGGCGGAATAAAGGAGTTTGGGTGTCGAGATTTTTTATGGTTTTTTATATATATAACTTCTCTTGTACCATAAATTCAGCTTGTACGATCTGATAGCTGCTATCTCAAGTCATATATTGTCAAAGGATCTATCTATCAGGGTCAACTTATTAATGAGAAACATGACTTCAATCCACCTCCTTGATAACGTCTCTTCTCTCAGTATTAAGCTCATTGAGTAATAACAAAAACAACAAAAAGTTTGATTGTATTATACCTCCCTCTTTACCTCTCTTTCTCAAGGAGATAGCTAGAAAAAAAAAAAGTAATTCTAGTCGTCGCCCTCCCAATTCTCCCAACTCTCAAATATATGTTTTGTATAAGTAACTGTTAACAACTTAACATCTCCTAGACAAAATTCATTATTATTCAACATCCAGTTATTACTTCTCTCTTTTTTTTTAAAAAAAAAATATATTAATATGTCTGTTCCAAAATTAATTTCATACACTTCTTAAAGCACATTAAGCGTTTCTAAATTTTCCTTGAATATATATTTTTTTTTCATCAAGTAGCGCGACTTTTTAATTTCCTATACATTCATATATATAGGGAAATGTTATTTGCCCACCACAAGAAAATTAAATGCCCTCCCCCCCACTTTGCACAATTCTGGGACACCTGGATCTTTAATTGGTTTTTCAAATTTTCGGACCAATCAATACTCTACAATCCTTACTATTTGTCTACTTCTACTACTAATCTCTACTAGCTACCTTCATAATTTGCCACCTCTACCCACAACCTACCCCTTATTTCACAACTCGGTACTACCTTCATAAATGGGATGTTCATTTCTTTGCCAGGATGAAATGATTTAGTAAATATCTCATTCGATCAGATTCAATTTTATTCAACCGTGATTTAAGTGAGCAAGAAGGAAGAATGAAACTACTTTTATAATTTGATACGTATTATTGGAAATTATCTTAGCATAATACAGTAGCTGAAAGATTATGATTATTTTACCCCAAATATGACACTTCAGGACCATTGAAGAGATCACAGTGTCCACGGACTTGTAGTGAGTGTCACGTTCAAGGACATGA